>JAYKAV010003203.1:111566-179524 GCA_035582835.1 Phoebastria nigripes | reverse complement strand
GTTGGCCAGTTGGGCTAGCTGTCCCAGCTATGGTCCCTCCCAGCTTCTTGTGCACCTGGCAGAGCATGGGAAGCTGAAAAGTCCTTGACTAGCAGACTACTTAGCAACAACTAAAAACATCAGTGTCTTATCAATATTCTTTTCATACTAAATCCAAAACACAAAGTCAAGTGAGTAGTTTATAATCCGATCTTCTCAGACTAATTACAGATGCCCTCTTGTATATGGTGGGAACTGCAGAAGAAATAAAGGCATTCATAGCCTTGTTTGTTATTAGGTGAATTGGGAAGAACAAGGTTAACAACATGACCAGAAACAGCAGGATCATAATAATGGCATGCAAAAAAGACTTAGTGATGCAGAGCTTGGTTTATCAGCAAAATAATCTGTATCTTTTAAATATGTATGAAGATTTAAACAGACAATTTTCTGTAATTTACCAACCAACTGCATATTATCATTATATCTTCCTGGTTAAAGAGAGGAGCATGAATTATGGAGATTCTTGATTGTGTTATCAAGCACTCTTGTACCTTGATAATAGCTGCTTGATGGTTTGCTCTTTGGAAATAATGCCAGACAAATTTCCCCACCAAACTTAAGATTTGTTAAAAGAATAAATAGAAAGTGTGTTTTACTGATATAAAAGTGCTTATTCTAAAGAAAAAAAAAAGGATAAAAGTATAATTTTTATATGTTAAGAATTTAAAAAAAAATTACACTTAGTAAAGATTGTTTTCACAAAGCTGTTGTTAATAGTTTGAAATTCTTTTGACATTAATCAAGATTTGTGCTGTTGTCTTGGCATTCAAAAGCCATCAGTCACTTTTACTGTGAGCAATAAACACTATTTTACAGCTTTCTCAATGCCTGAGGAATGCTAAACCTCTTACCTTAGCTAGAGTGCCCAGAAGCAAACTACATTTCTGATGCTATAGGACTTTGAAACAAATTGGCCTCAAGCACTCTTTTTACCCCAAAAGTGAAAAGAAAGAATACAGAAGTAGTTTGACTGATAGCTGTCAAGAACGCAAATTGGATTCTTAATTGGATTTTGTCTTGAGGGAAAAATAAATTAAATATAGCGTTTAAGAAGACACCGAACTGTCCCTTACTAGGATTCTAAAACTGCAAAGCCCTTTGCTGCAGAAATTCATGTTCCCTTTACCTGCTGTCTGTCAAAGCCAGTTCTTTTCTTTAATGTTATTGTTGTCAATATTCTTATCATTAATATCTACAAGCATTTTGCTAATTTACAGTCACTGAAAATGGAGAGAGAAAAAGAGGGAGAATGGAAAATATGTATTGTACAAGGAGGAAAAAAAATAATGAATTGGCTGAACTTGTCTCTGCTTGGCTAGAGCGATTCTATAGCCTAGGGATAAAGAACTTCAGTTCAAAGAAAGAAGTCCCAGATTTTAATCCTGGATCCCAGTGCCATTTATGCGTTTTAGTCATTAATTCTTAAAGTGAAAAAGCTAACAAACAAACAAAAACAATAAAACTGTTTCTGGTATAGCCTGGTTTATTCTTTGATGTCAGTCCAACATTTCTTTTCATGGATGCTACTTATTCCTCAAGAGACAAGGAATGCCCGTTTCAGAGTAGCAAAGAATTTCAACACTTATACAACCTTAGTAATCTTACTTGGACCTTATCCAACTTGTTTAGAAATCAATAATAGATACGCATTTTTGTGTTAATTTTAAATGGAGATGGTCAAGGTCCTGCATATGTAAGTTATATAATACATACTTACCTCTAACTTTTACTAGTAGATTTGTAAAAGATACATATACACAGTCATGTTAGCTTTTTCTGTTGTTTCAAAACAAAATCTAATAAAAATGTAAACAGTTATTCATTCCTCCAAAATAAGGATTTAAATGATAAGAAACACAGTAAAAAAAAAAGTGATTCATATCTTCTACATAAGATTTGTCATGAAATATTAATTCAGAACTGTAACTTTAGCATGCATGTAGTGTTGCAACATGGAGTAGCATAAAATCATCTATGTCCGAGTCACTTAATTTTTCTACCAAGGAGGAAATAGCAGGTTTCTGGAACACCAGCCTTTAGATGATGATAATGATGATGGAAATGATGCTGAGAATTGTGGCAATCCAATATCCTGAAGATTACTTGGAATAGATCCTAGGCTTTTTCTGGATATATTACTCTTTAACATAAAGCTTCCTAACAACCCTGAAAGTGTGATAGGACTCCCACAGAAAACATAGTTCAAGTGATCGATTGATCAATTGATCGATTGATTAATTCATCAATTTATCTATCTATTTACCTATCTATTTCATTTCTTTCAATAAAATAGTCCAAATATTATCAGTATTTTATCAGCATTTTAAAAAGAGATAGTTATGAACCATCTAAGCATCTTTGGCAAATCTTATGGCATTTTAATAGACTGGAAGCTTTTATTTCACTCTATTATTTATCTAACTGCTTTTGCTGATAGCTACATGAGACACAGTATGCATAAGTACTTCTGATGGTTTTGGTATTACACAGGACTTAAAAACACCCTACAGGCATTAATTGCAAAAAAARCTATTTGAAATAAATTGCCCAAATGGAGCTTGTGTTTGATTATAGTGGTGTGTGGTGTTTGATTATGCGGGAGGGAGGGAGGCGTGTTTATATGTGTATGTGTGTGTATATGAATTCTAACTAATTGTAAGTAGTTTCTAACAGATGTATAATAAAAAGTCATCATGCTGAAAAGTTTAAGATGAAATGAGGTCAATAAAATGAATGCTTCTTCTTAAAGGAAGCTGTTTAAAAACTTCAAGAACTTTGAGGATATGAACAGCCTGTTAATGTAAACAGAATTAATCCAGTGAAAAGCTAAACAAGTCCTTTGAAATTAATGGTAAAATGCTTCATTTGCATAAATTTTAGATACTTCTAAAACCTTGGAAAAAAAAGCTGATGCTGCTTCAGAAAATGAAAAGACCTACAAAACAGAGATCTATTGAAAGGTTCTCAAAATGCAGATACAGGAACAGACTCTTAGCTGCTTTAAGAGTAACACCATTTGTGGCTGATGCAAAATATGCATATTGTGTAGTACTGACACTTTTTCTTCAAAGTTATAATAAAGTTTTGACCTGAACAAGTCTTTCACAGGAGATTTAAATGATACCAGAATTAAAAGAAAATGTAGTTAGTGTAGTTAAACTTGCTGAGCACAGGTAGTTGTGTGACAATGAACTAAGTGTGTCTAAAAGCCTGTTTTTCTCCAGTGTCTTAAAAGAAGACACTTTTCATTGACAGGTGGGAGGAAACTTTGTATAGCAGTTCATGTAGAAACCAATGTAGAAAAAATCCTAAATAAAGCAAAAATATCTGATTTCCGGTTTGAACTTTGCTAACTTCAACTTGCCCTTGTTTCAATTTACTGGGTAAAGTATTTTTTAGCATCAGAGTTGACATTTTGTTCTGTAAAAATAACCATAACCTGTGAAAAACATGCCTCTTAGTGTTCTGTTTATGTAGTTTCAGTTACTCATTCTTTCATTGTAAGGCATACTTTCAAGGCCACAAAACACATGTGTATCCATCTGCAGATGCATATATGTATGCACGCGTGCCACCTATATATCCATGTAGGTGTGCACAGATTCTATGACATAGTGAATTCAGGTTTTTCAGGGTTCTTTTCAAAGTCTTAGTATCAGGATTGGCATATTTCTTATTGGTGTCTCAGAACTGCCACCTACAAAGTGACACCATTTCCAGATTAGAATCTGAAAATTTGAATCTGAAGCTGTCTTTAGAATGGGGTACAAGAAGTTGTGGTATATGTTCTTGTACTTTTCCAGGGACCAAGGATTGTTTCTGCACGCAATTTGACAGTCTTAATATTATCAGTTCTTTATGATCAAGTGCATTGTTCTTTATAAATTTTTATTTTGATAGATATCTATTTGGATAGATATCTATTTGGATAGATATTTTCTTCAAAAAATACTTAAAAAACCTTAGAAGCATCTGCTCCCCTCCCCCCATATAAACACCTAAACTCCTCCTAATTAATGCAAGATTAATTGCACACACCTTCTTTGATTTATTCTCTCAGGAAACAAAGACTAAGCATGGTAAAGAAGTATAACACAGTTGAGGACAGCAAAGTGTCTGAAATAGTAGCCAAAACACAGCCTAATGCATTTAGCAAAACTAGTCTTCAATTACTGCAATTATTTGCAAAGTGATTCCTGCTAGGCTGTCAGAAGCATGCATTCTGCAGCAGTCCTAGCAACAGTCAGTTTATATCGGGGAACCTGGAGTATTCAGCTGCTTGCTTTCAGTTTGTGCACTTGTGTTTCTGTCCCAGTTTTGCATGCCAAATGCTCCAGCTAACTGGGGAAATACAACATTGGTTTTCAAGGAGACATGAAAAAACTGAAATGGAGGATTACTCTGAAAAATATCGTAAAGGAGCCCTCACTCCTTTCCATAGTGATACACATTAAAGTATTCAATTTTACTGAGGGAAGGTAGAATCCCTTATAGACAGAAGGTAGAAGGTAGGATACCTTTATTTCCCTTATGGAGATGAAGGAGTTCTTCCAATGTAGATTCAGAATAAAAGCTTGAATTTGTCTTTGCCTTTAGTGGCAAGCTAAGACGACTGGCCTTCTTAGTCATTTAATTGTTGTCTCTACAGGCTACTACTGTAAATATTTTTTATCAGCACAGCAGTGTGGTGGAGTCAATATCAAAAGACAGCTCAGAGAGACAACACACTTACTTCAAAGGATCTCTCAAAGCTTGAACAAAACTCAGCAGGCGGGTTGACAGATAAATATTTTATATACATCAAGGAAGCCAGTTTAAGATTTCATCCACAGCAATGGGAAATTAAGAAACCAAAAATCTGAGGAATATGCATTCATATAGACCAGAAAATGAAGAGTGAAAGACCTTATGGCTCAATATCACGAACATGGATCATCATTACATTGCTTGGACTGAGAAACACGAGCTATGCTGAATCAAAGACATCGGATGATTGTGACATTTGAATAGTGTAGTTGTCAACTCTTGGAAGCACTGAATCTTGCATTCATATGCACCGGTAAGTGACTGTGAAAACAGGAAATTGTTGTGAAAAGAGAACTTTGTTTATTATCAAGTCTTCTAACCATTTCCCAAAGGTAATTTTCTTCTCTTTAACTGGTAATACTAAAACTAATGCAAATAATACAATTCTTTACTGCCCATTCTATTACTGTTCTGATCAAATTTCAAATATAGTGAATTTCTCAGTGGCTTCAAACTCTGCTAAATGAAAAATTCAAAAGGAGAAGATTTTCCAAGAACACCCACTTAATTGCTTTTGGGATATATTCCATCCTCATTTTGCACTATTGTCTGTGAGATGCTCTAGCCTCTTTGATATGAAAATTTCGTACAACTTAAAATGCACACTGTAAGTGCAACTTAAGGTACAAGACTGCTTGTACTCCAGGTAATTGTCCATTCTCTGAAAAAGGAATTTATAGCACTTATAAGGATTATACTGTAGAGATTTGTAACAGAGACATTAAGATTGGTACAAAACAAATATGAATGTAAACGTGTGTGTGTGTGTGTGTGTGTGTGTGTAAGTACCAGAAGGGTCAGCATAGCAAGGGATTAAAACATGGTCTGTCCTGATAAAAAAGAACGCCATTCCAACATTTAAAAAGTTGATGTCAAGAGCAGATGGTCTGCACTCCCATATGACAGCAAATGACTCTCCATTCTAAAAACAGGAGGCCAGCAACAAGGTGGTAGCATATCAGTTATGCCCTTTGTTTTCACGTTAGCCCATCAGGAAAACAAATAAATTTCCATCATAGAAAAACAGGTAATGCAACCTTGCTCAAGGTTTATGGAGATGGAAATAAGCAAGTGTGGCAGGTGCACCCGCCCTGACGAAAGGCYGGGGTCATTAGGACCACAGCATTCTCACTTTTTGCGCCCTTCCTTTTGCGCTCTTAGGTGGCAAGTGTCAATCGTCGCATGCATGCTTTGGTGCCATGTGCACCTCGGGCGAAAAGTGGCRAGGTTAAGGCCCTCAGCCAATCAGAGCTGACCACAGGTCAGATTCGACTGGGTATAAATGGAGCCCCGCCGGACAGCAAGTTGAGCTGATCCTCCTCAGAGCAGCGGGTCTGCACTCGGGGACTCTCCCCTTCGGTCGGGACGCCGCCCAAGGAAACTCCTTGAGGTTGAGAGCCCTCGTCTTATATGGGTGAGTGATTATGCGCATTTTGGATCCTCATTTCTAGACGGCCATGTAGTATCAATTCCTCATACACCATCCTGAACCTGTGTTATTGATGTTGTTGGAGTGTTCAATGATTTTGATAAGCCTCATTTCTAGTTAGTTTTCTGCTAAACAGTTTTGGTTTAAATAAAGTTTATTTTTCTATCTTCTGTCTAATTTGATTTTTGCAAGCCTCCGCGACAAAACATTGAATGAAAGAACCAGCCAATAACAACTGGTAACTCCTAAAAGGTATAAAATAACTGTCCAAAACCTAGTTTATCATTGACACTCAAGAAGAACCCCAGAGGTGTGATGAAGACCTAATAGCTGGCATTCCTTGTCCTCAGTGGCACACGCATGGTCCTCTCTGGATCACTTGGACATATACACCTTGGATCCTGTGAGTATAAGTTTATGAGAATATGAGTGAATTAAGTCTATGAGACAATGAATGCAAATGGGTAACATCAATTCAGAGATTTCATAAATAAATATAATTTTCCTTTCCAATAAGGTCACCCACTGAATTTTATTATGTAAAATTCTTACAGTATTGCTTTTCTTAAGTAATGAAGGAAACCACTAAGAAACTGTATGATGTTGTGGTGACAATGTGTGCAACAAACCAATAAATTAATCAAACTACTTATGRAATTTATAAAAATTCATTTTAATTGAAATTAAATTTACAATCCAACGTAAGTGTCTGAATGTCACACTGGCAGGAGACAGCTTTTATCCTAATGTGTTGTTGGAAGGCAGCTGGGGCACAATCCTGGAGATAAGGGCCAGGAAGTGATTTTGAGTCTCAGGAGGAAATTAGCCCCTGCGTCTATGGACTTAGTGTGTGTACTCAACCAAGAGGAAGAACACTTGCTGGTCTTTCTTCTTGGGTCGCCGGACTAGGATTTGCTGTATTTATGTCCTGTCCTTCTGTCACTTCGTTCCAGTTCTCCTGGGGTAAGGTAGAATTCAATAACTTCAGTAGCTGTTTCCCTCTTATGGAGGGGTGGAGGGGTAAAGGAAAACCTGGTTCAGGGTGAAYGTCCAACTAGCACAATTTGGTCCACTGACAAAGCATGTTAGGATAAGGTGCAGGCTGTATAATCGTATCTAGTATTGCTGGATATTTAATAGTGGATTTTACAACAATTGCTTTCAAAATTCTAAGTAATCAAGAAAAGAAAGATTACAACACAAAACGAGGAAAACATTACCATGCACAGTTCTGTAACTTTTCATTTAAATTTGCCCAACTGGAAAACTCACATGAAAAATGGTTTAATGGAACACAAAGTCTTTATAAAAATTGTTTTTTTCCTCCATGAACTTGCTGCTAAAGTCATATTTTTTTTTTTTTTTCCATCAGGATACTTATGAACCTTTTAACCTTATGTTTGGTAGTTCATCTCAAATTCCAGCAGTTTTGGGAAAAGATGTTAAGAGCATATCCATTGATATTTTCCAGCATCATAAATGGATTCAAATTCTGATTCTTTGAGGAGATAAAAATAATAAAATAAAAATAATATACACCAGTTGAGGATCTCTCTCAGCAGTGAGTTCATAATTACACATTAATCTGACAGCTTGCACACTGCTTTATCTGGGTAAGAGGGAAGAATATTCACTGGAGAATTCTGTTCAATCAAAAATTGAAATGCTTCAGAAATTTTTTGGCCAGCAGTATTTCATATTGATGAAAAGGGGAAGTTTTGGCAAGCTCAAGGCATCAGACTGACATTTTTGGGATTAAACATGTTTATGTTTTCATTTAAATTATTTGAATATTTTTTCTATGTTATTATAAACCATGCTGCACTTAAACATGTCAGTCATAATAAAAGATAGCTTTCATCAGTATTCTAGAACAAATATTTTACACTGATTTTTTTAAAGCTTCAGGTTTCTTTTTTTTTTTTTTTWAAAGAACAATATCAGACTTGAGATCTTTCAAAAATTAATTTCTATCTTCTGTATTGTAGGCATATAACACATTTATACACATAATACAGTTTTAGTGGAGGTAAGCTAATTGTGCACTGAAGGTAGTGGAAATGGAAAAGAAATTTTGTCACAGATCTGCAAAATTCTAGAAATAATTCATTCTATATGTAGAAAGATGAGTTAACTCTAAAAGCAAATATTAAGGAAATAACTATTCCTCCACAGGAATAATTATTTCCTTATTCATAAAGGTTGGTTTGTTTGTTTGTTTGTTTGAAAACCGCTGTTTAGAATTACTCAGTTAAAAATTGATATTACTAAAAATTAATGATGAGTTGTTTTCTTTGCTTTATCTGTAAATTAACCAGTTGCATTTTCACTTTTACTCTATTTCTTTTCTTTCCTCTTTGTCTCCAGAAGTAACAAGTTTTGAAGAAAGGGTTCATGTGTGTTCTCTCATACTGAATGTTCTCAACCATTCTAATGTATTCCTTTTAATTGYTGTTGTGTCTCTTTAGTCCATCTGGTATAAATGGAAAGGAAATCCCAAATCTATAATGAAACAAAAATTTCTGTTCCTTTTTTCCCTTCAAGAAAACCTCAACATGCAGCTAAGAGTGTATAAGTTCCATTCAACCTGGGGGGGGGGAATCACATGAACATTATTTTCAGAAAGAAGACAGGTAAAATAAACTCCAGAATATTATGACAAAATAATAGAAAAATAACATAATGACTCACTTTCTTGTAAATGTTTTCATACATAATTAAAACTGAACATCAAATAGATTACAGTCATGTCTACTAGACCGTGACATAGAGGAAAAAAAAAACATTTCCACCTAATTCTGCTATTAGAAATCTTTCATGACCCTGAGCAGAATGTGTTTTATTTTTTATGAGAAACAGAAGAATGGAAAGAAATGTATAATAAAATAAGAARGGATTTTAAATAATTTATTTTCGTAATTAATTGATTTTCCTCAGGATGTGTGAACATGATGTGTAATTTTGTGTGTATGAAATTTTGGGATCATTTCAATGTCTACTAACCTAGGTTTCAGAAATTYGTAGCTAACTGTCCAAAATTGGATGTTATAGTGTGCAAAAATTGATGCATCTAAAATCACAGATGATCCCCAGAAACCTTCTTCCTGGGTTCTTCACATTTAACAGTTTCTTATATAAAACAAAGAATCAACAACCTTTTATCTAGTGAAGAAAAAAAGAAAGAAAAATGGAAGAAGCAACACTGAAAGTTAAATAATTTAGGACTTAAAGGTGCTCTAGRCCTATCTCTCCACAACTAAGATTAAAACTTAACTGTTTGGCACCTGTCTGATGGTGTAAATGACTAACTTTACAAAGACACCCTTTTTTGCTTTGACATTCCCTCGTTTCTCGTAACTGTATTATGCATATGTCCCAAACTCCCCTGGTACTTGTCAGTTTGCTTATCCCAGGATGTGATCCAGTGGGATGGTGGCTCTGCAAGCCTGGTACTGGGGACACGCAGGAACACAGGAGTAAAAGGGGTTCTGGCTGCTGCCCTGAGATTAATTATGTCAGTTCATTCCGTGACTACCTTTATGCATTGCAATGTGCGACTTCTAGTGGTTAAATCCACTACTAATGATAAATATTAGACTGGATATTTTCCACCCTGGTTCAGGTGTCTGTAAGTTAGACATCTAGTCTARCCATCTCGACATCTTTGTATAGTCACTGACAAAAAAAAAAAAAAATCTGTCCTGTTAGTTTTTACATTAAACGGTACAAGCTATCATCTGATAMATCTTTCCTGTTTTGGTCCCTTTTATATCTTGCAAAACCATATAAGCATAACAAAAATTTCAGAAAGGGTGAAAAACAGTGCAACTACTTAGTGATTAAAGATATACAAGGCTTTGAAAACCTGTGCTTTCACTGCAGTCTTGCTAAGTGATGATAAGAAAGCTTTGATTATCTTTTAGAACAAACAAAGCATTGTTAAATATGTTTAATAAGCTCACTTATGCAAATCACCTTTCTGAGCCCTCATCCATGTTCCATCTACTTCCAAAACATAACTTGAGGAAAGACAACAGGAACAATTCATTTTAAGTTAAACTTGGAAACTTCTTTGATAACTCACTCAAACCAATAAGCAGTCAAATAAGTAGATTTGATCCAGACCTATAAATAAATGAGATATTTTAAAAAATTATAAAACATAAGACAAATACTTAAATATTCGGGGACCATAAACTGAAGTACAATTTCCAGCAGATTTCAGTTTCTATTATTAATTTTAACAACCTTTTCCACAGCCTTGTTTCACCTACAGCTTCTCTTACACAACTAAGCCTGTATTTGTCCTTTCTGTGTTCAGTCAGCTGAACTGGACTTAAGTTTACATTTGTCATAGTGATAAAACAGTAAGATGGAAATAGGCCATATTGATTTGTCTTCTTGCACACTGTCCTTTCTGAGATTTAGTGCAAAAACCTGCAATTTCTAATGAAAGGTGGTTTTCTGAGGTGCAGCAGCTTAGCAAATATACTAATAAATCTAACTTACCTGATACTATGCTCCTGCTGAATAGCCCATGCCCGTATTATTACACCTCTTATCCTTTATAACAAGGGCGACACATCAAGCTGTTTATCAGGAGTGATGCTTGGTCTTTGCCTGCTCTGGTATTATGACCAGGCTTGGTTTGGCAGAGTGCTAGTTGGTGTGGGCCAAAGTGGAGCCAGACACAGTTTTAACAGCTTAGCAGTGTAGGCAAGGGAGTTTCAGTGCCCAAGGGTGTTCTGTAGCACAACTTAATTTACAAGTGCAAACACAGACAACGAAGTTGTGCAAAGTTATGTAGCAATAACACATCACTAATTTTTTGAGACTCAACAACTGTCATATGAGCCAATATTGATTCGTTCTATACATAAAGGAGCAAATTTGATATAGAAAAAATAAATCCCCAAATAGAAATGTACTATCAACTCACTTGGTATGAGAGGTTATCTAAGGTGCTTTCTATTTTGCCAACCAACAGYTTATAAGTAAAATCTTATACTTAAAAAGCAAGCTTTCAGGCAGGAAGAAGCCCACTGAACTATTTTTATACCTCCAGAGCTAAAAATTCAATGGCCTTAACTCCAAGTTTTGAAGCTAGTATTCATTTTAGAATATTATTCAGGTAAATGAAAAATGAAGTCATTGCACAGTAATTCTACAGAGATTATTTTGTTAGAGTTAGAAGAAAGTTTGTCAATAATTATTCTGCTAAGGACTAAAAAAAAAAACCTTCTTAAATAGAAAAGAAAAAAGAGTTTGCTTTTAGTTTGGAAGCAGAGTCCACTGCACTAAAAAAGTAGTCTGTATTTCTCAAGAGCTGTAGTGCCTAAGTTTACTTAAGTGAGAAAAATTAAGTTTAGATATAATTTTATTTATAAACAAGTTCTCTAAACTGGCAGATGTGTTTCTAAGTTTTTAGATAGTACATTATAGTAGTTATGCATTACAATTTAATTTTTTTCTTTATTTCATTTTTCCAAACTTACATTGCACAGCCATTGGGATCAATCTGGGGATTGAGGATTCTCAGGCCCAGCATTGCTGTAGTAACAAAATACATGAATTGACAGATGACTGAGCTACATTTATATGAAGTTACATGCTTTTAGTGGGTGCTATATTCTCAAGTGAATTATTTTCATGTTGAGGCTTTGTCACATCATGTGTTTAGCATGTTTTGTTCTGTTTTCTGCCTACATACGGTTGTTTTGTTGAATAATTTAGCTCCGAATCACTCATAAGAAATCTCATGAGGAAATGAGATTTTTTTCAGTTGATAAGTCACTTCCCGTTATATTCTACTTACATAAAATAGGCAATTTACACTGCAAAGGCAGTTTAAATGAAATAAATATACACAGTAGGTCAGAAGAATAGTATTTCCAGGCAATACAGATGGAAGTAAAGTCACATTAAAAATTCCTGCTCTAAATAGGATCTTCACACACATATAATTTGGACCAATAATAGCAAAAGGTAAGAAATAGTCTTTGGGGTTTTTAATGAAGAAAATATAGCAGTTTCTTTGGAAGGAGGACCAGCCATATCACCAGTCAGGAAAATACCTTTCCTTGCTTTGTTAGAAACTGGAGTATGCTATTGCTGGGTTTGTAATTTAGTTATTGACATATCCATCTGTCTGTCTGTCGATCTATCTATCTATCTATCTATCTATCTATCTATCTATCTATCCATCCTATTATCAATCATAAGTGTCTATCCTTTAACATCAAGACAGCTTTTGTAACAATGTTACAGATAATACCAACAAAATATTCCAACTTAGACTTTTTTTCTCTTGATTATCATCTAATTATATTTTTCTATATTTTTGTATTTACTTTTTGTATTATAATAATGCCCATTAATCCTTAATAAAAGCAAAGCCTATTACGCTATACGCTGCACAAACATATAATTTTACATTGCAACTACTTCAAGATACTCACAAACTAATTTAAGGTCTGAGAATACACCTTAAATATACATTACAAAGAATAGATGATTAGAGGAACATTTTGCATGGAGCTTCACAGATTATTTATGTGACCTATCATGCAACCTAGCGTGATAATCTTCCATAATCACCGCTGGAATGAATCAAGGGGCTAGAAGGAGAAAAGATTAACATGTTCTGTCAGCATGGAAGCTACAATCCTTCAAAGTACTGCATGCGGATGTACCTTTTACTTACCAGTATCAGTCTCATTTCAACTATTCTTGGAACCATTCATTTAGTTTTTAGAAATTTTCTTCCTTTTATACCCCCACAGTTCAAAGAAATAGGTAGTCTAAGAGGAAAATTCTTTACTCATGAAGCTACCTCCATTCAGAAACTCTCAAAATGCCTCTCATTAAGTTTGGTACTTTACAAATGTGGACACAAAAAGGATTGCCTAGCCACCAACTGCATTAAAGTACTCTCCAGTATCTGAATAGGTTGATATTGAGCTGTAGTTCTGTGACATAAAACAACTGGATGGGCTGTGCAGAACAGTCACTTAGCATCACTGGTTAGTTAGAATTGAAACATACACAGTGGGTTTTATCTCATCTCAGCTGTAAGTTCCCACAAGTTAGATGTCTACATTATAGTCAGTGGAGATAGAGCCAGTGGAGTTTAGAGAACAATTCAGTGTCCAAATTTAAATGTGTCATGTGATTCATTTAGTACCCCAGCCCAGATTTCTGGAAGATATCCTATATTAACTAGCTCCATGAAGATGTCTTAGATATTGAATGAAATAGCAGATATAAGTAGTTGCCTTTGTGCAGGCAACTGATTCAAGCCCAGAGAGCTCCACTTGATGATAACGGTCACTTCAGCTGCTCATAAATAGACTTTGATATTAATATCTAAATCAGTTTGACAGGTTACTCCCTAAGTGAAGGAGATCTCTCTTAAATTCCTCAGATCTAAGAGACTACTGAACTAATAATCTCTATGCATAAAACCGCATCTTCCCATAATCTCTCTGTCYCCATCCACCTTTACAATATTAAAATCAACTGGCACAGAAACACAACATGAGTAGTCTGAAAATAAATACATATATACACCATATTGCAGTATTAGGTATTTTTAAAAATCAAAGTCCATGTCTCACTCTGTCTTCATGTTATTCCTTCCACTTCATCAAAGTTTTCAATTGTTAATGTTCCTTTCCTTTATTGTTGTGACAGTTGCTTTGCAGAAAAAAATGGTTAATGCTACCTCAGCAGAAAGAATCATCCATAGAAATTTTTCCTGATTATGAGGATTGTAAACGCATCCAGTTATAAATAAAAAATAGCTGCACTTCAGTGCCTGTACTTAGTGATTTATTGCACTTTAGACACTATAAAAACAATGAGAGCAGGTGAAATTGCCAGACTGTAATAGTCTGACCCAAGAATCAGACTTGCCCTGGTACTGAGCAATCCACATTGGTGAAAAAAGTTCTTTGTGACCATATTTCTTTTTGTTTAGACCTTGAGAACTCCTTTTCAATTTCATTTAAAGACGAATGTGTATTCAGGAAGCTTTTATACTTAATAGCTAGTATAATGTTATTAGGTCATGTATTTTTTGGAGATTTTGTATGATTTCAAACCAGGATCATTCACTTGATTTGTGAAGAGAGACTCACCATAGCCATAAGAAAATACGACTTTGGTGCTCTTTAGTTGATTTTTAATACTAGTTCAACTTAGGAAAGCAGAGAACAGATTTTTTTCCACAACGTACTACACTTTTGTGTTGGATCCTTCTTGGGACTTCTCCAGCTCTCTATACAAATATGTATGAATATTTAAAACTCTATTTTTTTTATTTTGTTATTCAGAAGACAGTTTTTTTGGATAAATTTCTATTTTTGTTGTTGAAGAATCACAAGATGCACCAGTCTGAATTTTCCACAAGGAGGTTTTATTTTCAAAGAATTGTCAAAGGAAGACATGGGGAGTACGGTTTCCAAAGAAATTTTTCAACCAGCATAATAGCCAAGCAGCATGCTTTGTAAGTGTTATGATCCTGTTAGCACAAATGAAGGCTGTTTCTTCATTGCTGAATAAGGTGTAGTGTAAACAGGCAGGAGGAATCATGTAAGTGGATTGAAAGAATATTTCTATGTGGTGGGTTAGACATGGCCAACAGCCAAACTTCCACCCAGCTGCTCACTGACTCCCCATCCTCAGTGGGATAGGGGGAGAAAATATGATGAAAAAACTTGTGGGTCAAGATAAAGACTGGGAGATAGCCCACCAATTCATGTTGTGGACAAAACAGACTTGATTTGGGGAAAATTAATTTAATTTATTGCCAAATAGAATAGATTTGTAAGACAGAAATTAAAATACCGCCTTTCCTTCCCCCTTTCCCATGCCTAGTTTCACTCCTTCACTCTCGACTCATTTACTCCATTACTCCTGCCAAGTAATGGCGAGGGGTGGGAGGGCTACAGTTGGTATGTAGTGCTATGCTGCTCCTTCCTTCTCACATTTTTTCTCTGCTTGGGCTTAGGCTCTCCCACAGGCTTCAGTTCTTCAGGAATCACAGAATCACAGAATATCTCAAGTTGGAAGGGACCCATAAGGATCATCGAGTCCAACTCCCTGCTCCTTGCAGGACTACCTAAAACTAAACCATATGGCTAAGAGCATCGTCCAGATACTTCTTGAACTCTGACAGGCTTGGTGGTGTGACCACTTCCCTGGGGAGACTGTTTCAGCGACCGACCACCCTCTCAGTGAAGAACCTTTTCCTAATGTCCAATCTGAACTTCCCCAGACACAGCTTCATTCCATTTCCTTGTGTCTTATCACTGGTCACCAGAGAGAGATCAGCAACTCCCCCTCTGCTGCCCCCCTTGAGGAAATTGTGGACTGTGATGAGCTCACCCCTCAACTTTATCTTCTCCAAGCTGAACAAATGATAGGATCTCCCACAGGCTTCAGTCCTTCAGGAAAAAAAGGTCCTCACCAGTACAGGTTCTCYACAGGCCACAGTTCCTGTTGGGGAATCTGCTCTGATGTGGTCTCTCCAAGGGCTGCAGGGGAGTCTCTGCTCTAGCACCTGGAGCACCTCCTCCCCCTCCTTCTCTCACCTTGGTGCTCATAGGATTGTTTCTCACTCTCTCCCTCTTCCCGTCCCTGCTCTTTTTCCTCTGTCCATGAAGCATTTTGCCCTTTCTTAAACCCATGGCTGAGGGGCTCAGCTGTTCCCTGTGGTGGGTCCGTTGGAGCCAGCTGGAACCAGCTGTGTCCATCGTGGGGCAGCCCTGTCCTCTCCTCACAGAAGACACCTCTGCAGCCCCCATTACCAACACCTTGACTCCAACACCCAGCACATTCTATTTTGAGAGTTCTTTGTTCTTCAAAAGCTATTCCAGGCACCATATACTTTATATCAAAATTATTACTTTTGATAGTTATGATCAGAAACTGTAGTCTCTTGATAAATTTCTAATCATTACTTATATTTCTTGGATAATCAGGCATTTTTTCCTCACACAACACATCATCTCAATTCAGGATGGATTTTACTGATAGAAATAAACATTATTCTCAAGTACAGCTTTCACACATGTCACGACTGCTCACTTGAAAGACTTGAAAGCAGTAGTAGATCCATAGTCCACATTCACTAGTGACACTACTGGTAGAATAGAGAATATGCTTACTAAATCTGCAGATGGCATGTATTTGAGAGAGATTACAGCTATGCTTGAAGGACAGGATTTAAATTCCAAGAGACCATGAAAGACCATTAATCTGATAAAAAATGGGAAGAAATTAAACAGGGACAAGTGGAAGGTACAAAGGGCAGGTAAAATCAGCTCTGTAGAGTATGGAAAAAAAATGATTAGGTAATAGTTTTTCAGAAAAGGATATGTGGGTTATAATGGGTAACAAGCTGGACATGACTGAGCAATGTGCAAGCTGTTGACAAAAAAACAAACCAAAAAAACCTACACCCAAGAAAATAAAAAGGGATACTTCTCATTGTATGTAATAGAAGGATAATAGGAAGTTTATACTCCTGGCTCATTTCAGCATAGGTGGTCTTAGCTGGGACAATGATCTATTTTGGGTTATGAGCCTTGAGAATCTGGGATGCAATGAAAACAATCCAGAAAACAGCAAGTGGAATAGTGAGATGTCTATTACACTGTGACCAGTGTATTATTTTATTTCTGATACAGCATAGTACTGAACTTTGAACATAATATTGAAATTGTGTTTCTGAGATAACCACTTGGAGAAATTATTCTGTTCTGTCCAAAACACGATGAATTCATAAACAGAACCTCAAGCTGCAATGGGTGTGTGGTTGGGTGTTTTTTTTTGCTTCAGCTACTTAGTCTATAGACATGTCTCTTCTGTTTCTTTATTTCCTTTGATTCTTTCAGAAAATTCCTATATTTTTTAGAAAGAGACACAGATTCTGGCAACTTTTTGAATGAAAACAATGCATTTGTGGGGGACACCATTTAGTTTACTGCAATTTTGACCTATTTAGAATGACAGTATTTAGACTGAAGAGACTTGAACCATTAAAGACCATTAGCTCATCTGAAATCTGATATATGAGATAAACCATTACATTTCATGTGATTATTCCCACACCTTGCATAAGTCCCTAAGAGGGGGAAATTCCAGGGTGTCAGAAAATGAAGACTCAGTGATATAGTGATAACTCAGAAAATACAGTGATAACTATTTCAGATATTTTTTCGTTCCACTGTAAAATATTTCTGCCACACTTCACCTCTAAGTATATCTAGGTTTAGCCTTCTGTCAGTAGTTCTTAATGAAGCCTCTTGTCTAGATCAAAGATCCTAGTAGAAGTTAGTATTTTTCCCCAAAAAGCACATACTATGTCTATTCATTTTGTTCAGTTTTTATGGTCAAGCATTTTATTAACCCTTTCTAACCCTAAGTCACAGTGGGAGCTCAGAATAAGTTAATTATCTGCTATAAACACTGAATATTTTTCAAGGATATGGCCCCTTTTTCCATGACTGTTTCCTGCTTGCTTTATTCTAAGCCCTGTAACTGCATTGCACTATGTTACCAAGCAGCTTGTTTAAAAGATCACAGGAGATGAACTCATCAGATCACTCTATATGATTAACATCCTTGTTAAAGATCATTTCACCTATCTTTGTATCATACTTATGCTTTAGCAATCGCAACTTAAAATTTATTTCGAGATTATTCCTGGAGGAAAGGTTGTATATCATAGGACTTAGCAGTGATTTCTATTCAACCCTGCCAAAAACACCCCCTCCAATCAAGATCCCACTAGTAGAAATTGGCATGTTAATTATGCATCTAAAGCACATTTTGTTACGCCAATTTTTTGTGTGTGTACAGGTGTTTTTAATCAGAGGTTTTGCAGGAAGATTTCAAATACCCAACAAAAGCCTTACATTTGTGAACTGATTTGATAATCTCCTGAAAGAGAAAAATCAAACTTTTTCACAAAACTTATTTTTCTATTACACAGTTTTGACTGGCATTAAGCATATTACTTGCCTTTAATTCTTAGCCAAAAGATTCTGAATGAGTTTTTGTGTTACGTTCTCCAGGACCAGTGTCAGATTAACTAGTTTAGGGTTATATGATCTCACTTGCCTTTTTGAATCGTGGCACAGCATCAGTACTCTTCCATCAGCAGTGTAGCTTGAGTGAACTGAGAACTTCATGATAGCATGTTAGAGGATTTGCCAGCAGCACTCCTTACCTTTTGAACTCAACTTGCTCCCCATCAAATGCTTAGTGCCTCGGAAGCCTTTAGCATAGGCTGCTTTCCCCACTGATTGCGACAGGTCTCGCAGAGGACCACAAATAGCTATCTTTTTCTGCTGTGCTGTGTTTCACTTCAAAGGACAAACTATTCTTTAATAAATGACTATGTACTGTCAGGTTGGACAAAACCCATTCTCAAATTTCAGTGTGTCATGTAATCATTATCTTTTAGYCCAGCTGCATAAGAGCTGCTGAGTTGAGCTAATCTGACATTTTCTCTTATTCCTGCTATATTAGGTAGTTATTTAAAATGTAAGAAATAAAGTTTTGCTGTGCTGACAACACACAATACAGTATATATACAAATATATCTGTGTAAATCTATGATGCTCTTAATTAACTAGCACTCTTGGTTCATGTAAGGATTCCATAGCTGTTTTAAGCATTACTCGTTCATGAAATTTGAAGACCCAAATGTAGCATCTAGCAGCTCTTGTAGTCTAAATAAATAGGATGATTTAAGGGAGTGTCTCAGGTGAGGATTCTCATCTATTATGGAGATAATTTGCAAATAACGATTAGGTACTGGCAAAAAACAAGGGCTGCACTGCAGCTGAAGTAAACAGCCCTCCCCATTGGTGATTTTAGGATACCAGTTACTCAGAAATCATTTTCCCGACATTTGCAGAGTAAACTCAGATCGTACTCTGATGCTAAATATATCTCATGGGTTCGCCTTCCAGGGCAAGCCTCGGGGATACATCAAAATTAAATGATGGGGTTTTGGTTTTGTTGTTGTTTTGTTTATTTGTTTCTTTTCCTCTAGAATTTGTAAAGCTCTTCAAACATAAAACTCAGCAAGCATATAATTATGGGTCAGTTTCAATGCAGAATAATGAAATCAATGCATATGCATTTTTTTTCTTTGTTGGAGGCCAGAGAAGACAAAAAAGAATAACCACACAGTGTCGGACATGAAGAGGAAAAATTCTCAAGTTAGGTTCATTCTGCAAAATTTATTTCAGAATTCTGCCTGCAATAAGTTTCTTATGTTAAGAGCTGAATATTATTTAATTGAATGTATTTCTTCTTTGATAAAGCCAGTCTAGTTGTTGCCCTATGTTTTCAGAAATCTTAGATAATATTAAAAATATTTTTTCTGCATAATATTTTGCAATGATGTTTAACTAATTTGTTGTCTCTTATTTTAAATATCAATCACTTACTCAGTGATGGATTTATCAGTCAGATAAATCAACATAAAATAAACTGTAGTGTACTATGAAGATACAAAACTTAGCAACCCAATGGCCACTAAAGTACAAAATATATGGATAATATACCAGGGTTAAACCACAACCATTGCTCACTTTAAAAATTTACACTTGAATCTTATCCTCTGTAAGTGAGAGTAAACTAAGGTTCCAAAGACTAAAAAGAACTGTAAATTAAAAAAAAAAAAAAAGAAAAAAAGAAAAAAAGAAAAAAAACCCAACTGTATTTCATCATGTAATAATGAAAGGAAATATAAAGTGGGGGTGGGTTAATTCTTTACATAGAAACATGGGGGCCTTTTTAAAGTTTTCTAAGCATGACTAGACATTTATGCTGCCTCAGTTTGTGGATACCTTAAAAAGACATGTATTTTGGGAGCGTACTGAGGGCTGGATATCTGTAATTATGTCTTGGCATTGAATGTTTGAAGTTGGACTCCCAAAAAACTTAGTTCCCCAACTCATCAGGCATTTTGGTCATGGCTTATTAACATCCACACACAGAGAAGAGCCAACAACTGGTCAGAGGAGTACTTGRTATTATAAATAAGATCCTTGTAGATGGATTAGGAACGCATTTACCCAAATGCAAAAATGTATATTTCTTCCCATTCATTGTGCAACCTGACCTAACCTTTTTGATTTTGTGATTATTTTGTGATAAGTTAAGGAAAAAAAAAAAAAAGCTTTTTGAACAATTAACCCAAATGGTTAGTAGGATTAAAAGTATATTTCAAAACAATGTGTAGGTTTTATATGCATAATTAACATTTGCATTAATGAAATATATTCACATAAGTTCTTCTACCCATGCAGAGAGGAGTGTGATAGAATCTTACAGACATCAGTTACCAGCATTTATTATTTCCATCTATCATGCAGTAAACTTTATTTTTAACATGTTTCTTCTTTATTTTACATAAATCGGAAGACTATGCCTGGTGTAATTTTCATCTGAATTGTTAAATATAACCATAGCTTCTCTACCCAGCTGAAGCCTATATGATTTTCATGCACCACAGTTGTATTTATAATAGCTGCATTGTTCACTTGGAACAGATGGAAAAATCTTTTTGATTACTGGATTTCACTCTGTTGGAGACTGCAGGGTTAGAGACCTTGTTTCCTACTTTATCAAACAGTAAAGGAAAATTTACATAGGAGAGCTGCATAGAATCTATTGGACATATTTGAAACGGATGACTTTCTGATTCTGACAGTTTCTGCGCAACTCTCCTGTGTAAATTTTTCTTAAATATTGTCAGAGTGACAGGAACCAAGGTCTCCAACCTCACAGCACCTAAGATAATAAAAGTAGTTAATCAAAAAAGTTTTTCTAATCTGTTCCTAGTGAAAGAGGAGGTAACTCTTCTAGAAAAGCTGTAGCATATAAAAACAGCAGGCAGCACAACAAATTCTTCATTTATATAGTTTATGGACGTCTTTACAGAGCTAGGATGAAACTCTGTTAACTACTTCAGGTTCTCAATTCCATCCTATCAAATGCCATGTTTTCTGCTGGTTGATGTAAAGAAAGTCCATCGGTTTTGGATTTCTCCTGTGTTCACTCGCTCAGAATTGATGAAAATTTAGATATCTCTGTAAGTGTGATTCAGTTGTCTAAGCATAAGTATCCTGTGCAATTGTAAGCACTGAAGGGTATTTTCTCTAGCCTCACTGCCACTCCAGAAGAGTGCAAGCTCTTTATAGGAATGCATGTAGATATACCATTCTTCTGTACAGATAATATCCACAGGATTTATATCATCTCTGTCAGCCACATGCAGATGTCTTGGATTTTCCTGATCCCTAAAAAATGACAGCAGAAACTTGGGTCAATGACAGTAGATAAATTTGTTGTACCCAAAAGCATGTGTCCAAAGATAAGCAAAAGAATGTCAGGTTTCCATATCCCAATTTTATTCAGACTTCTGTTAGATGTTAAGCTTCTCATATTGGTAAGTTCTGAGCATGTATAGAGGAACTTTAGATACCTTTAGATAAATTTAGAAGGCAAACACAAAGAGCCATCAAATTGGTGTCGTCTGCAAACTTAGTGAGGGTGCACTCCATCCCCTCGTCCAGATCATTGATAAAGATATTAAACAGAACTGGCCCCACTACTGAGCCCTGGGGAACACCACTTGTGACTGGCCACCAACTGGATTGAACTCCATTCRCCACARSTCTTTGGGCCCGGCCACCCAGCCAGTTTTTACTCAGTGAAGAGTACGCCCRTCCAAGCCATGAACGGCCAGTTTCTCCAGGAGACTMCTGTGGCAAACGGTGTCAAAAGCTTTACTAAAGTCTAGGTAGACCACATCCACAGCCTCTCCCTCATCCACTAAGAGGGTCACCTTGTCATAGAATGAGATAAGGTTGGTCAAGCAGGACCTGCCTTTCATAAACCCATGATGACTGGGCCTGATCGCCTGGTTGTCCTGTACGTGCCGCGTGATGGCACTCAAGATGATCTGCTCCATAACCTTCCCTGGCACCGAGGTCAGGCTGACAGGCCTGTAGTTCCCCGGATCCTCCTTCCAGCCCCTCTTSTAGATGGGCATCACATYTGCTAACCTCCAGTCAACTGGGACCTCCCCGGTTAGCCAGGACTGCTGATAGAGGATTGAAAGTGCCTTGGCGAGCATTTCCACCAGCTCCCTCAGTACCCTTGGGTGGATCCCATCCAGCCCCATAGGCTTGTGTGTGTCTAAGTGGTGTAGCAGGTCACTAACCATTTCCCCTTGGGTTATGGGGGCTTCATTCTGCTCCCCGTCCCTGTCTTCCAGCTCAGGGGGCTGGGTACCCAGAGAACAACTCATCTTACTATTTGTCCTGGTTTCTGCTAGGATAGAGTTAATTTTCTTCCTAGTGCTGTATTTTGGATTTAGTATGAAAAGAATGTTGATAACACACTGATGTTTTTAGTTGTTGCTAAGTAGTCTACTAGTCAAGGACTTTTCAGCTTCCCATGCTCTGCCAGGTGCACAAGAAGCTGGGAGGGAGCATAGCCAGGACAGCTAGCCCAACTGGTCAATGAGGTATTCCATACCATATGACATCATGCTCAGTATAAAAACAGGAGGCGTGGCCCAGGAAGTARCGATTGCTGCTTGGGTATTGGTCGGCAGGTGGTGAGCAATTGCATTGTGCATCACTCATTTTGTATATTCTACCATTATTACTATTAGTAGTAGTAGCAGTAGTATTACTATTTTCCCTTCCTTTTCTGTTCTGTTAAACTGTCTTTATCTCAATCCACAAATTTTACTTTTTTTTTTTTTTTTCCCCCCCGATTCTCTCCCCCATCCCACTGTGGGGTGGGGAGTGAGCGAGTGGCTCTGTGGTGTTTAGCTGTCTGCCAGGTTAAACCACAACACTATTAATGACTGAGGCAAAGTAGGCATTAAGTACCTCAGCCTTTTCCTCATCCTTTGWCACTATGTTTCCCCCTGCCTTTCCTTCCTTGCGTATCCATTCTGAACAGTTTATAGCCATCCATTGCAGCACTCCAGTTGCACAAGTCATCCCACCGTGTTTCCGTGATGGCAGCTATATCATAGTTTTCCTGCTGCACAATGGCTTCCAGCTCCTCCTGTTTGTTGCCCATGCTGCATGCATTGGTGTAAATGCACTTCAGTTGGGCTATTGATGCAGCCACCTTTTTGGGGGAAGAAGCCCTAATTCCTACATGACCTTTCTAAGGTGCTTCCATGGTTTCTAACACATGAATAACGCTTGCATCTTTGCTGTAGTGTGGATCTCCATCCCATACCTCCACTGAGATGGCAGACTGAGGGACCTTGCTCACACTGTCCCTCAAACACTGGCATCCCGCCCCCAGGCTTATCTCTAGTGAGCCTGGTTTTATCCCTTTCCCCCTTCAAATCTAGTTTAAAGCTCTTTCAATGAGCCCTGCTAACTCCTATGCAAAGATCCTCTACAAAACCCGCAGTGGTTTGCCTTACCATGGTTCAACCTCTGAATCTGGTTGCAGTAATCCATATTACTTTTCAGCTMTTTCTAGCATGGTAGTTTCAAAACACAGTACTTTTTGTCAGTTGGCTGTGCTATTCTGGGGACAAGGTAGAACAGCAAGATGGCTGGTGCCAGTGAAATTATGTAAAACCTTATCTCCTGCTGTGCAATACGTACATGAGTAGTGTTTGTACATGAACAGCAGCATAAGTAAGTAAGATCATAAAATATGGCAAAATAAATACACAGCTTCTAAAAAGCTAAATGAACCAAAAACAACCTAAACTCTGAGCATTTCACAACTTGATCTCTGTATCACCCTGAGCAGCATAGATAAACTGAAGGTTTAGGAAAAAAATGAAAAACTGTAATGGAACATTATAGCATTTGTTCACACTATGAGCTGTCAACAATCATGCATAATTTAAGATTGCAGCCACTAACAATTTAACCATGTTTTTCTCTGCTTGAGGAGCTGAGTTTTCTGATGTGTCCCTGATGAGATTACAGTTGGCTCTAGCAGCATCCTGTAAATAACCATCCTTCCTCTGCACAGAGTGCAAATTTAGATTTCACAGATTATAGCCCTAAGTTATAAACACTGGTCTGCCCCACTGTCATAGCATCATTATGTGATACAAGTTTGTTAATTAAAGAAATATTGTCAAAATACAAATAACATCAAATTCCCTTTGTCATGTTGGCATATAATAACATGTTAAAATATGTAAACACTATGTCAGAATGTTCTTACAAAGTAGCAGTCCATTTAGTCCTTTTTCCAAAACCTGACCTTTCTGAGAAATCTAGCTTTTGTAATGCTCAGTACCAATTCACAATGTTCTTTTGTTTTTAAAAGAGAGAATGGTTCCAAATGTCAAGGGGTTTTACGCAAGGGAACGTTAAATTTATGTGAAACAAACAGAAACCATGTGAGGATTTCACCAAAGAGAGAGAATTGATACATTGGATATAATCCACAAAAGAAAAAAACACACAAAAACCTAAATAAAGACAAACCACCCTGATCATAAACACTTGTTTTCTTTTTAACCTTGTTTTTTTTGTTTGTTTTCTGGGGATTTTTTTTTTTTTCTCTTTTGTTTTTGTCCTCCTGAGTGGGAAGGATATGCTATTACAAAAAAGGACTCCTTTTTGAATGGATTTCTTTTTTTTTTTGTTGGATAAAACTGAAATCTACAATGTGATGTGCTCTAAAAGTTCAGTCTTTAAATTGCCACAAGAGTGAACAATTTTCTCTCTCCTTCATGATTTTTTTTTTCATTAAAAATGTTTTGTTCCCATGTGCAACCTGTTGGTAATCTTTGGAGAAGGAGGTTGGTCAAAATATTAGATTAAAAGACATCAAAATTCAATGAAATCTGTACTTATGCAATAATATTTAGGATGTCAAACGAGAATGGTACTACTATAACCATTAAATTGGGAAATCTGAAGCAATAGAGAAAGATGTCATTCTTGAGTGACCTTGTGATTGGGAACTAGTAGAAATGGAGAAATCAGTATTATGAAAAGGACTTAAACTTCAGTCTCACATATGGCAGTAGATTTGTAATGGCTGTATTTGTTCATGACATTCTTTTTTAATACAGAGTGTTCTCACAATAAGCTCGGAACCTTTGCTATGTAATGGGAACATTCACTTATGCAAAAACAAATGCCAAACAGGTAAATGTGAGTTCACACATTCCAGCTACCAAAGAGCTGTGCTGTGACAGGGATACTGTTTTAAGGTTTACTTGCTTCCTGCTCCGTACTACATACTAAAGTAATTGATTTTCTAGGATAAAATATGCAAAATTACTGAAATTAATTTGTAAACAAACCCCACCATTTATCAGAATCTGTACCAGTTACTGCCCAGTTTCTCAGAATTTGTACCAGTTGCTGCCTAACTGCTGAGCTACCAAAGCCCTTGAAATATACAGTATCACCACCAAGATACCCTACATTATCTATGGGACATACTACAGCTTTCTATACATTAGCACATTTTGTCAGAAAGGCATTTGGTTTCTCCTTAAGCCATTCTAGGATGTAAAACTTAGGGCACCTTCTACTTATGTTAACCACAAAATCCAGTCTGATAATTATTTGTCTGAAATCACTACAGGGTTCTACACTGTAGAAAACACAGTGACATGGAGCGTCATGTACCTCTTTTGTTCAATAACTCAGCAAGTACCCCACTCAGCCAGACTCTACGATGATCCAGCTCAATCACTTAATCTGAAAAAGAAAGTCTGACCCAACATCTTTTAGGTGGATGCTGTAGCCAGAAGCTAATAAAATTGATTATAGCCAGAGAGCCAGAAGATTGTTCTCTCTTATGCTGTATTGTTGAAATTCTTTCACTTTTCATGGGCCAGAGAACAAAACTGTGCTTGCATATCCCAGGAGCTAAAATATATTCTCTCTTATCTAGACAAAGGACACTGAGCAATATATCTTTATGTTGCTAAATCAGAGAGAGATAAGGACTGATCCCTGGCCTCAAGGATAAGTAGCGCAGACTGTCTTGTGTCCGCATGGCTTTGGGCTGGTCCCTTTTCTACCAGGTGTGTCCCAGTGCCCCAAGGAGATTCAGGAAGCAAGCCAAAAACTGTGCAGTGTCAGCAATCACAGTGCTCAAGTTCACTCCCTAACCCTCTCTTACTTAATAGTGTAAATATGCCCTCAGATTCTATATAAGGCTCAAAAGCATTTTAAAATGAGCTTCATTAAATATCCAGCAAAGACCTTACCCTGGCTATACCAGAACCATAGCTGAGTGCTCTGACCCTTAGATTACACGTTTAATCTTTCCCTAATTTATGCCTGAGGAGTGGATGATCAAAATGCCTCAGTCTCAGTAGAAATATCTATAGCTCTGAGTTTTGTTTGTAGCCCTGCTTGAGAAAGACAGAACTGACACTTTGTAATTCTTTCTTGAAATTTTCCATTGGAGAGGTGGTGTGCCCAATTATGTACCTAGAATATTCCTAATTTTTGCACTTAAGGATCCACTTCTAGATCAAAATGTATTTCAGATATCCACAGTTTTGTGGACCTCGTTCATTCAGGAACCACTGAATTCTTAAGCATTGTTGTTTCAGGATCCCGACGTCTAAATTCTTTGTCAGCTCTACTCCCCAAAACTATTAGCTGTGTTCTTTTATTCCCTTTAGCTATAGCAGAAGGAAGATCATTTAATAATGTTTTTTCAGTGTGTCCCAATAATGCTTTGATTTAATTTTTCTAATGGTTTCTCAAASAAATAAAATTCCTTTCCAGACACTGAAATCAATTTGATTATTTCCACCCCCACCCCGCAGAACACACTGTTAATTACCAGAAGAACTAAACTGCAGGACGTTAATGTGGCAAATGATGACTGAACAGTGAACAGTTTTGTGTTAATCGATTCAGAATAAATCATAAGAATCACTTCATCCACAAAAGCGTGATTTAACAATAAGTAAATAACCAAAAACATGCTGGTCTAGGGACCACTCACTTGGACCGACGTACCTGGATTTGCATCAGTGAAATCTAGGCCCTGTAATCCCAGAGAGAAATCACAAGGCATTTGTATACTAGAGGAGCACAGAGAGTTTCAAAAGACAAGATTTATTCTTCATTTAACACTGCCCCTGGTTATGCCTGCACGTATGTTTTAACTAATGCAGCTTCTTTACAGTCATTCTGCAGTTAATGTATTCTGATTGAACCAATCTACAATTAAGATAATAAGAACTGATTATCCTATGATTAACAGAGCTCAGGATATCACAGTCAGCATAGAGTATACTCCACAGAAAGTTTTTCTCTCACTTTTTATCTTGTTTAATGATCAGAAGGATGTTATTTGTTTTATTCAAGTAGTGGCAATTGATGTTGTCATGCACTTTCTTGACAAAAAAATAACATGTCCTCCCAAAGATTTGAACAAAATAAAGAATCAGGAGAACTTAACAGTATATTAAGTGGATTGCCAAAAATGAAAATACATTAATATTTTTAGAAGGCTACCTTTGCTTTTACCTAACATTAAAGAACATGGTATTGAACTAATTATCACAATTAACTAGTCCCTAGGAAATTTTTTTTTTATATATAATATATATATAAAATTTGATAGTAAAGGATTACATGATTCTCTAAACACTAAACAGCATACTTTCAACTGAAAGTAGTGATATCTCCATGATATTTTGAGGATTTATTTTTTACTTTAACACACAGAAGTCAAACACACTTACTTTAGTGCTCAGAGAAACTATTTATACTTAATTGCAGAAGCTTAACAAGATGAAAATAATACATTGCTGAAAATGTGAAATTACTCTAGCTGAGAACATGGCTAATGAGTAGATGTTACTTCATCCAGTTGTTCTCCAGGTACCCAGCTGCTTGAGCTGGAAGACAGGGACGGGGAGCAGAATGAAGCCCCCATAACCCAAAGGGAAATGGTTAGCAACCTGCTACACCACTTAGACACACACACGATGGGGCTGGATGGGATCCACCCAAGGGTACTGAGGGAGCTGGCAGAAGTGCTCACCAAGCCACTTTCAATCCTCTATCAGCAGTCCTGGCTAACCAGGGAGGTCCCAGTTGACTGGAGGTTAGCAAATGTGATGCCCATCTACAAGAGGGGCTGGAAGGAGGATCCGGGGAACTACAGGCCTGTCAGCCTGACCTCGGTGCCAGGGAAGGTTATGGAGCAGATCATCTTGAGTGCCATCACGCGGCACGTACAGGACAACCAGGTGATCAGGCCCAGTCAGCATGGGTTCATGAAAGGTAGGTCCTGCTTGACTAACCTGATCTCCTTCTATGACCAGGTGACCCGCTTAATGGATGAGGGAGAGGCTGTGGATGTGGTCTACCTAGACTTCAGTAAAGCTTTTGACAGAGTTTGCCACAGGAGTCTCCTGGAGAAACTGGCTGCTCATGGCTTGGACGGGCGTACTCTTCACTGGGGAAAAAGGTGCCGGATGGCCGGGCCCAAAGAGCTGTGGTGAATGGAGTTCAATCCAGTTGGTGGCCAGTCACAAGTGGTGTTCCCCAGGGCTCAGTAGTGGGGCCAGTTCTGTTTAATATCTTTATCAATGATCTGGATGAGGCGATCGAGTGCACCCTCACTAAGTTTGCAGACAACACCAAGTTGGGTGGGAGTGTTGATCTGATTGATGGTAGAAACGCTCTACAGAGGGATCTGGACAGGCTGGATTGATGGGCCAATTGTATGAGGTTCAACAAGGCTAAGTGTTGGGTCCTGCACTTGGGTCAAAACAACCCCATTCAACGCTACAGGCTTGGGGAAGAGTGGCTGGAAAGCTGCCCAGCGGAAAAGGACCTGAGGGTGTTGGTCGACAGCCAGCTGTATATGAGCCAGCAGTGTGCCCAGGTGGTCAAGAAGGCCAATAGCATCCTGGCTTGTATCAGAAATAGTGTGGCCAGCAGGAGTAGGGARGTGATTGTCCCCCTGTACTCGGCGCTGGTGAGGCCGCACCTCGAATACTGTGTTCAGTTTTGGGCTCCTCACTACAAGAAAGACATTGAGGTGCTGGAGTGTGTCCAGAGAAGGGCAACGAAGCTGGTGAAGGGTCTACAGCACAAGTCTTATGAGGAGTGGCTGAGGAAACTGGGACTGTTTAGTCTGGAGAAAAGGAGGCTGAAGGGAGACCTTCTCGCGCTCTACAACTACCTGAAAGGAGGTTGTAGCGAGGTGGGTGTCGGTCTCTTCTCCCAAGTAACAAGCGGAAATGTCCTCCCAGGGACGAGAGGAAATGGCCTCAAGTTGCACCAGGGGAGGTTTAGTTTAGATATTGTGACAAATTTCTTTACCAAAAGGGTTGTCAAGCCTTGGAACAGGCTGCCCAGGGAAGTGGTTGAGCAACCATCCCTGGAGGTATTTAAAAGATGTGTAGATGTGGTGCTTAGGGACATGGTTTTGGGGGTGTACTTGACAGTGCTAGGTTAATGGTTAGACTTTATGATCTTAATGGTCTTTTACAACCTGAATGATTCTATGATTCTGTGATTGTATGATCTTTAAGAAGCTTTTAGAAAATTCACTAGTTTTTTTAAAAATACTTATTTTTTATACTAAAGCATCTTTTTTTTAAAAAGAACTCCATGTTAAATAGTAATATTCCCTTAAGATAGACAAGAAATTGAAATTAATTTTGCCTCGTTACATTATAAAAATACTAGATCTTAAAAAAAAAAAAAAAACCAAACAAAATCCCAAAACTATCCTATCTCTGAATGCCTTTTGTAATTGCCAGATCTTTATCATCTCTTCCTTTTTTTTTTTATCTAATTTAACAGTTTCAAATAAAATAGTATTTTATGTCAAGATCCTCAGTGCCAGATCTACCTCTTTTCTTCTATTTTTACAGAAAAGAAATGTAAAACATCAGCATTGAGCAGTCGTATTTGTGATGCCATGCAACATCTATAAACAAATTCTCAGACAGGTAAGAGGGTTTTTTTGCAGCTATATAAAATTATGGTTTTTAATGTTTATTTAATGAAGTCGCAATCATTCAATGCCTGGAAATTTTTTTTGTTCCTGGATAATACAAAGGTATGTCTCAGGATAGTAACTTCCTTTTAAATGATATAATTCTAGTCACTCATTTATGAAGAAAAAATACTGTATATTCAACCATTTCTTTCTTCAGTGACAGAGTGCAGAATCCCATTAACATTCCACAACTTTCACCTGAATAGTTTTTATCTCATCCATTGAAAAATGCAGAACCTAGCAAATCATTGAGATGCTTATGAACTAGAGAAATGGTGTAGAGTAACTCAAGCCAGTAAGACAAAACATGAGTTATTTTGTAATACGGTGCTATTTCATTAAGGGAGATGAGTTGTACAATGTATACGTGAAAGACTAATTGAAGCAGAAAATACAAAGTTCTTATAAATTCCCCCAGTCTTTGGAAATTTAAGTTCGTAATTTAACAGTGTGAAGGTGGAATTTTAATATTTATCTTTTCTCTCTGTCTTTTTCCCATCTTTCACATCAGATAACACTGTTCCATTTTGTTAACAGTAAACTGATCTGCTTATGAAATTATAGACAGTGTAATAAAATAAAACTGGGAATAAACTACTGAATTCAAAGATTAAATTAAGACCAGATTTTAACACCACAGCCTATGGCTCTCTTTTTCTGTAATACAGGTATGCGACCCATAGAGTCAACCAAATTAGAGGATGGAGTACTCCATTCAGGTTCAAGCAAACAGGACCAGCCTGTTCTCCGTACCCCTCTATGAAAATTTTGATGGAAATCAGTTTTGAAATAAGGGTAACTAATCTTTCATTATTCACTGCAAAGTGCAGGTTCCCCAAAGATGTCTTAAAGTATTTAGTCTGTTTAGTGAGCATGGAAATTTTTCCAAATACTTGAGAGATGCCTTAGCATTGAGAAGGTTGGGCTTCTCAGCCAACCTTCTTCGTAGTTTCAATCATTAGTTAGTAGCTGTTATTAGAAGCACATATAACGAGCACTTTATTCTCCAAACACCTTTAATATCTAAAAACATTGTTTGATGTAAACAAAAAGTAAATTGCCTCTGGTAAAACAACAAGAATACTTTTGATGGAAAAGAATACACATTTTAACAGCCTCAAACAAGAAATAGCAGTACACAAAACATACATTTCTTACTTTTCATGATTTCATATTTCACATTCATTGTCACAGAGATACTAAGGCAACATTTTGTTAAAATCTTAAGAGCTAAGATTCTAACAAAATATTCTTACTTAAAACCAAGTCTTTGAAATTTTTTGTTTCTGGTTTAGAAATGGGTAACCACTGCAAAAAATATACTCACAAACTTTTGCTAAATACTGTGAAGTGATTTTGATAGTTTTCATAAGACCTTTCATAAACAGTCATTGAAACAAAGATTTGCTCTCAAGACAGTCTGTAAAGRGGCAAGTATCCCAAATGCTGTGGTGAATATGCATTTGCATGCAGAAATTCCTTCAGACATAATTTGAAAGGAAGAATTGCAGTACAAAACTTATATCTCCATTCAAATAAATTTGCCTTGTAAAAAAAGAGAGTCTAACAAGTTCCATAGGTAAGATTTATATCACCTAACTTCAGATATTTGAGTTAGTGAACTTGGACTCCATAACAGTTAATGGGGGGGGGGGGGGAAAGATACATCTAGGGTATGATTCTTCTTATCCTAAACTCCATCTAGGTTATTACCTAAAAGTGCCTTTTGTCTTAAGTCTTTAAATAATGGTATCAAGGGTAATGAGCTCAGATGTAAACATTCATATCGTAAACATGTAAAGCTACGTGAAAGAAATTCTACTCTGGTTGCATAATGAAGACTATTTTTACTTTAACAATTAGCCAAGAATCAAGTGTATAAAATGAACCAGTTAGTGCCAAAGTGCTGATATGCACAGTACAAGTGGATATAAAGACGGGTTTACCTTTAATTAGCTTTAGCCTGACCCAATGAACTGAATGCTCATTAGCAGCCGAAATGAATCTTCACGTTCCTTTTTCTTTTTCCTGAAAAACAAATTTGTTCCTACCTTTCTACACTCCAAGAGCACTTCATGATGTGAAACAGAGCACAGTAAGTGAAAGCAATTCAATGATTCACTTAAAAAATTATTCTTGTTCTAAACTAAACTGTTAAAAGAGGCTTCCTCTTACCTTTCCGTATTCACTTTTAATCAGTATAAGCTAACACTAACAATTAAAGGAATGGTTGCTTCCTCCTCTACACTGCTTGCTTTTTCTTGTCTTTCTCCTACATGACACAGGTGTGCATGAAGGTATATTTTAAGTTTCTAAGGAAAAAACACCATGTAATTCTTATGTGGCAAAAATATCCTCCAATACATCCTATCTCATACCAATTAATTGATATTCAGGATATGTAAACTATCTTTAAAGTAACAAAAATAGCAGAGAGTGGGGAAAGATGGTGTCACGTCCCGCCTGTGCGGGAGAGGTGACCCAGATTCGTAAATTCCCTCGGTATGGATTAAGGTGAAACGACACTCAAGGTCTGTACATAAGCAAAGACTTTTACTCTATAGCTAGGCTCATTGGTAAATAATTGCATAGCAGAAAAGCTTGTTGCTCRCCGCTGTTGTGGGAGTTTATGTCTTGCATTACTCAGTAGGAAAAGGTAAAAGAATAAAAGAAAGAGAGAAGGAGAGAGTGAGAGAAAGAAAGAGAAAAAGAGATCACCGGTCCAAGTTCCACTGCTGGTTYAGCCAACGGGGGTCTCTTGTCTGCAGGAGCGCTCCTTCCAAAGTTCCCACAAGTTCCCGAAAAGAATCCCAAGTCCCCAGATCGAAAGTCCAAAGTCCCCCCTATGGCACTTGCCTTCCCCTTTTATGCCCGCCATTCACTTCAAACTGCCTCTCTGCTACGGTGGCAGTTTCGTAGCTCAGAGAGTTTCGCTTCTATTGGTTCTTGTATGTCTCGTCTTCACTTAAAGTCACAGTGTCCTTTCTTTTTACTGCACATATTCAGTGGGGAAGGGGCTTTGTTGGGTAGGGGGCTTTTCCTCCTGGTGGGTGGATTTTTTAGTGTGCTAATTAGGATAGTTCACTCGTAGTTCAAGTAGTTGTTTCTTTGGTTTTATCAGCAGTTCTTGTTCTCTTAGCGCTTGTCTTGGTACTCCCTTGTTTGGCCAACTTATGGTGTCATCATATTTCTTCTCCCAAGGCCAGACCCAGTTAACTCTCTACAGAGGAGCCTTCCTGGGATTCACCATCCGCCAGTCTTGTGAGTGTTTGAGACATTCCTCGGACAGGCTCAGGGGATCTCCACCCCCTGCTCCCTTATCAAGTTTTGTCTCCTGTCCTTGGAAAACAGTTCTTTGTTCCAGTGGGTTACAAGTTGGCCTTGGTGTTAGCTGCCAGTTGGTCTCTTACAGATGGCGATATTGTAAGTGTGTTTTTAATGGAATTTCTATTTTATAATTATAAGAATAATGGATATGCCATTTTCTGAAAAACTTATTTTGATTTTCAAAAGTGACGCATAATCCAAAAATCCCACTCAATGCTTACTTCTGCCTTTAGGTACCTCCAAACCCTTAAAAACAGAATTCCGGGCTATTTTGAAAATTTTATGTAGTAGGTTTAAATCTCGTTTTGATGAAACAAAAGAAGAGCTGGTCATGTAACTATAATATTAGGCAACTACATTCAAACAAATCAACAATATACTGGAATGGAGAATAACGTAGAAAACATTATGCTGCCACTGTGTACATAAATGACGTTGCTAAAAATTGGTGAGAATAATCTACATTTTGTTGACAAATTTATATTTCAAAGCTTGCTTTTGTGTCTCTGTCTCTGGACCACTTTATTCAGGGACCTTTTACCATGCACATAGATTTAGCAAGAAAGATACACGCACTTGAAAGTATAAGACGGTAGTTATTGGCTAATACACACAGCAAATAGCTAAGATGAGCAAGCTGTTGGGCTGAGCATTAATGTGTTCACCATCCCAATATCACATCCAAAGAGTTTTTGCTGGCCAGGCAGTTGTCGGTCAGGCTGGGAAGGGTCAGCCCCCATTACTCTTTGAAAGAGGATAATCCTCAGTATTGCTGAGTTTCCATCTTCTGATTTTCCGTTTTTCCCTTAGGATTTTTGACCTTTTCATGTTAGTCTTTTTCCTCTTCAGCTGCTTAATTACCCCCACTTCAACAATGTCACCACAGATTGCAATTTTACATTTTCTTATCTTGCATGGCTCTAGTCTAGGTACTTTCTTACAGCTTAGCATTTTTCCCAGATGTTTGAGCCAAGGTTATACAGCTGAGCTGTGCTATATCAAAACTAGGTCATGATTCACAAACAGCTGAATCCCTAAGAGGAGAATTGCAGTTTCATTTTCATTTGAATAAATAATAATAAAGAAAACTTAACCCCAAACTTAATAAAACCCAAATAATCTGGGAGAAGGAAAGGGAACTTTAATTCCGGGGAAATCCGTTCACATGATGACTCAAAAGCTCAGAAAATCCTTCTCTCCTAACTTCAAGCACTGATGTAAACCGGACTTGCATTCATCTGAGAGAAACCCAGTTGTCAGACTTACGATGGAAATCTAAAACATTTTCAGGTGTACATCAAAATGGAAAGATCTCACAGAGGCATTTCATTATTGAAAAAAAAAAAAAAAAAATGCCTCACTGTGATTTCTCTAAGCATGCCTGATATGACTTTGTCTAGAGATTATTTAACTAACAAAACTGAGAAATGAGAAAGAATAAGATAAAATAGATATAAACATTGAATTAATGAAGACTGAATTTTTAAGATGTGACTTTTAAAGTCCTTCTTTCACAGGTCTTTTCCTTTTCTCACAAAATGAAAACAGGGCCATTCAATGAACAGATATATAGGAAATAACAAAGACAAAGATAAGAAAAGAAATGCTTTTATCACAGCTGATGAAATTCCATGTAACTTCAAGTGTTGTAAAAGCCGATTTTCACTAAAGGGACCTTAGTGGAATTTCCATTGTTCAGTCACAAAGACAACAGCAAATTCTATTGCTGAGTTCTTTTTGCAGGACAAAATAATACAGTGTAGGATGAATTAGGGCAAATACTGGGGGACAGACTGAAAAGTTTAGCCAAGGACTCTGAATTATACAAAAAATTCTGAACTGTAAGAAAAAAATAGAAAAAAATTATGTAGCTAAAGGAATGCATTTGAGTAGGAGTTCTATGCACATGGCTATGCAAATGGCTTCAGAAGCATATGTATTTTCCAATTAAAGCAAAGAACTGCAAACAGTCACAAATATATTTGTTTAAAGGCACTGAAAGCATTTATAGGAGGTGCAAAAAATAATCAAAATTCAAAATAAGACACTGTAGCATGGCACACACAAACATCTTTGATGATGTAGCACACATACCAAAACAAATAAAAAAACCCATATACAATCAAAAAGACAAGAATCAGAAGACATAGTTTTGATACCAGAAAACAAAATTAAAGAGTTACAGTAATGACAAAAAGTTATGCAAGAAAGAATGGACAAAAGATTAAGAGTTAGTGAAACCTGGAAGTTTCACTTTCAATGTAAAATTTCTGTTAAAAATAATCAGGTGATTAAAACTAATATGGTTTTCAAATATAGTTTTTCAAAATGTTTTTTAAATGAAAAGAAAACAAAATAAAACTATTTTTTCTTGAAATTAGACTTGTAAATTCCAGGGGAAGTTATGGCAGGTTATGTAGCCCTTGTAAAGCTATTTGTGGCTTTTTGTATCTTTCACTAGACTAAATGTGGTATTTCAGATCTAAGTAAAGCCCATCTTGCATTTCAAATTCTAAATGAATATTTACAGGAAAAAGTCCATGCATATGAAATAAAATAATTTTTTTAAAAAGCTAACAGAAAGTAGTATCTTTTCATGTGTAAAAAGGTGTGGTCAGGCATATCAATCAGCCAAGACACTGAAGAGGAAAAAACAAATTAGCTAAATATTATAATCAACACAGTTCACATAGTGTTAAACTGGAGACTGTTTGAGTTATCTAAATGTTACAAATGAAATCATTCAATTGATACTGCTATTCTAGAAAGGAAAAAAAGAACCAAACAAAAAAACCCCAGGCAAACAAAACAAACAAAACTGCTAGGAGTATGAGGCTGATAGAGGTATAAAAGAGAAACAGAAAAGATACACAGAATAAAGAATTTACTAGATAAAGAAAATACAGCAGATCAAAAATAATCATTAACTAGGTTTGTGTTCTTTATGGTTTTGTATCTAAATTGGAACAGAAAGTTTTGCACTATCTGATACTCAACATAGCAGACTCTCCCTGCATTCTAAAATTAAAATCAAAGTCTACCAAAACTTCTAAAAGTTAGCAATACACAAAAAAAATCTGGAAATCATAATTACGCATGTATTTAGATTCACTTGATAAAATAAATTAACAAATAGTACCGTATTATCACTGGTTGTTTTCTGTTCTTTAGTGGCTACAATTATACAAGCTCTTCTAATAATATTTTATTTTGATTATTTAATACTGTCCTGGTTCCGGCTGGGACAGAGTTAACTTTCTTCCCAGTAGCTGGGGGGGTGTGCTGTGTTTTGGGTTTGGTATAATAGGAGCGTTGATGGCCCATTGATGTTTTGGGTGTTGGTGGSTGGTGCTTGCACCGGGCACTTTTCGGCCTCCCATGCCCTGCCAGGTGCATGGGAAGCAGGCGGGGGGGAGCATAGCTGGGGTGTTTGACCCAGCTGGCCAATGGGGTGTTCCATACCATGTAACGTCATGCTCAGTATAAAAACTAAGGGGGGGGCTCTGGGTTCCGGGACGGGCTCACGCGTTTTTCAGGCACGCGTCGGTTCGGCAACGCGTCGGCTCGGTGGGTGGTGAGCAGTTGCATTGTGCATCGCCTGTTTTGTATATCCTGTTGTTGTTGTTGTTACCACTGTTATTATTACTGTTCTACTTTGTTTTATKTCAATTATTAAACTGTTTTTATCTCAACCCGCGAGTTTTCCTACTCGTGCCCTCCCGATTCTCTCCCCCATCCCACCAGAGCGGGGGGGTGAGCGAGCGGCTGCGTGGTGTTGAGGTGCTGCCAGGGTTAAACCACAACAAATACTGAAAAAAGATAAAACAATACAGTGAACATAAAAAATCTTTAGAGATACGTTAAATCACCTTGCTGAGTATAGACAGAAATCAAAATTAACAGAAGCGTTTTCTTTTGTGAGGAAGAAAAGCCAAATGTGTGTGTTCACTTGTGCATATGTACATTTGATTGTATGTTTAACACTGGTATGAATAATTTGCTTACTTACCATTCTAAATAGTTTAACCTGAAACCATTATCCATGTACAGCATTTTAAAAGACCAGGAATATATAAAAGACTTCCCAACATTCTTCAAGGTCAAAACTACTTTAAAAATGCATTCCTAAATTGTTCACACCAACAAACCCCAAGTGCAAATATTATCAGAAAAAGTAATTGGCTGGAGATGAATTGCAACCTGTTGTATGTTAAACCAATTTTAGCGTGTGTTGACACCTTCCTATATTGCAAGCCGAAACCTCTGATATTGTATACTGTGCAAAAGTCTACCTGATGCGTTGACTTGAATCATCTGAAAAATTCAGTAGACAATACGCAACAACTTAGCTAAAATTCCTTCATTAAGACTTAACGACAATTAGAACGTACACATTTATTTCAGGTATATCCCTACAAAGATACTTGAGCCAGCTCTTGCAGGATAAACTATAATAAAACAGCTTCTAATTATAAGAGTGCTTACTGAAGGTCTGTCTCTTACTGAGTTCAGGGACTGCCGATGTAATTGATTGAATTGACAACACATTGATTGATTCTGAATATTTTTAGTCTCTTCTTTGATGGCACTTAGCCACCTTAATTGGATTTAAAGGGTCATCTTTTGTTAAAAGTAGTGTAGACTATAGATTACTCGCCATTACTAGACTAGCAGTTATGTGGGCTACTCCTTACATTTTCAATTGTTCATGTCCTAACTGGGTCATCAGTTAGCTTTCCTTCATGTTTACTACTTGTCACCACTGCAACTTTCCCTTTTCTTGTGAGGGCCTGAAAGTTTTGGAACAGGCCTTAAACATCAGTGCTAGGGCTTGTTTAGAATTATGTTTTAAAACAACCTAAACCCACTTGTTCTAGTAATAAACTGGGGATAAGACACATATTCTCTTATATGAGACCAGGCTGTTTCAGTTTATACCTTATTTCATAGAACCCTTCAGCCAGAGCCCTTTCATTCACATTTTATGACCTGCAGGATATAGGCCTTAAGGCAAACTTTGAACTGTGGTCCATTTCAAATTGCCTCATAGTCTCTATTAAGGCAGTCTGACTTAGATGAGAAATTATTCCCACATTATCAAAAAATCCAATAAAATAAATATAATTAATTAAACTATGTGAAAGTATTATTACATTAGGAACTTTGGTTTCCAAATCTGTGAAACAGAAGATCCTATTTAGCACCTTGAATAGACAATATGATAATTTGTTAACACTTCAACATTGTGTAGTTGAGAAGTACTGAACATTTTACACTGCATATTGAAAAAAAGTAACTTTCTAGAGGTTAATGACATTCATCACATTTTACCTGTGCATGCCATTTGGGAAGCTAAACACTGTTGACATTTAAAAGTGTCAAAAATGCTGTCAAAGGAGATAAACCATCTTTAAATCAGAAAATAGATTTTTTTTCTTTTTATCTTATTAAACAGCATCGCACATTTCTACAAAATTTATGCTTGCCTCTGTACTACTCATGGAGAGTGGGGAAACAATACTGTAGACATGCCTATTTCTCTTGAGAAGACAGAGCGAATAAGAGAAGTAGATGAAGTCCTAGTTTACAGCTAGATGAAAGAAAATGAAAATGAAAACAAAAGCCCTTCAATTTAGACAGAAAAAAAAGTGTTGACGTAGTGAGTCTAGATAAATTTATCCATTGAATGTCCATTAGCCATCTGAGAACAGTGTGACACTCAGATACGAATAATTCAAATTTAACAGGAAAATTAAAAGAAAGTGTACATAACAGTTTAATGACTCCAACAATCAGTGGATTTTCAGCTTTTTTTTGACTCCTATCTCCCATCAATGGCCACTTCACTGGCTCCTGGATTGTAAGGAAGTATTTTTGTTCTAAATACTATCCTATGTGACATTAGTGACTGGACCAGCAGCTCCCCCTCCATAAATTCGAGGCAAGCTAGATTCTCAGAAGGATCTAGAAAGGCCTGAGAATGGCCCCAAGAGAAGAGCAAACTGTCAGTTTCATTCAATCAATTTCATTTACAGAGATAAGAGACAGCGTCTCAAGAAAAGTGACAACTACCCTGCTTAGAAATCTGACTAAATCTGACTAAACCTGTCCTGAATGTGACTAAAGAAAAATAGACAAAACTTGTGCAGCAAGTGCTAAGCTAAGTGTCAAAAGATTGAAACTGAGACCCCACGCCCCCCAAATATAAGTTGATATGAGGAAGCTAGACTTTATGTGTCCTAGAATTGTGCTGTAAATTATTATCTTGTCAGGAAAACAGTGACCTTCATCTACCCAGCTTTCAAACCTAGTGCTGAAGTCTGAAGCTAGACTATACCATTTCTATATAGCATGTATGTCCTTAGTTACATAAAATTGCACCTTAGTTTTGGCACTTTCAGGGATGTCACTTTCTCCAAATCTCTCATCATTTCCTCAGCTTGATTCTTGAACCCAGATGCCTTTTCACTTCAGGGATCTTAGAGAAATGATCACAATGAAGAGCTCAACTGCTGCCAAACATAGCCCAGGATTCAATTGACTTTTCCATTATTTCAGTGAAGCAGAATAGATTGGAATGTGATTGGAGTATGTGGGGCTGGCAGGGGTGGGAGTGCTTTTTGTTGTTTTTTTTTTTCTTTTCACTAGTGACTTACTTGAGATCAAGAAAGCATATTTGGAGGGAATCGTCTAATTGTCTGGCTTTGGTTCTCATCATGGCACAGTCTTTGACCACATGAACAGGTTTCCCTTTGAGTGAGAAGTTACACAGAAAATGTGCTCTAGACGTGCACCAAATGTGTTCCACGCTGCAGTGGACATTCAGTTTACAGCAGCAAACTGGAGGCTGGTGTGGGGCTTATAGTGTGGATACTGCAATAAAGTGGGTATAAACTCCCTAACTTTTCACCTCACAGAATCACTCCTGTTGTGCTGCACTACATGCTTATATAAATGAGTTGTGAGACATAAGATCTCCTTGGCAGAGCATAAGTCCATAACACACTCAAAACATTTCTGATCTCCTGTGACATTGAGTACATTTACATTGCCAAGGGGAATGAGCTCAAACAGAGGACCTCTGATTGTTCACAAAGTTTAGCTGTTTATTTATGTCCTACTTCTGTTTTTGATGAATGGAAGTAGGCCCACAGACACAGCTCTGCTGTGGAGGGAACCAGCCTTATGCAGTGTGGCTGTGAGCCAATTGCTGTCAAATGGCTGCAGGGCAAGGACTCAGTCCCTGGTCTTCTTTTATTTAGCAGAACAGAAAGAATTATAGAGATCTTAGCTAAGAAGTGAGCTTCATGGCTAGCCTACAAATGTCTCTGCTGCTCCCTCATGCTGTTGAATCTATTTCTAGGCTTTTGCACAGAAAATTCTGGATTTTTTCTCACCTTTGCATATTATTTGTGAAAGAGAAGACATTAGACYGTGAGTTTATAGACCTAGGAGAGGCAAACAACAGCAAGAAAAACTTCTCTGGCTGCAACTCTTAAAAGGAGCCCCCATATTTACAAAGTTTCTCAGATTTTTTCCTGCCTGCAAAACACATTCTGTCTTTCCCAGAAAGAAAGGCATGACTCACTTTGAACCCTTCCAATTCCATCCTCACATCCCACATACATTGGCATTTAGCAATCTCTTCTGCATGGAGCAGCCTAGGACAATACATCCTCTGGAAAGTACACACCCCCAACTCTTTATTACAAGAAAGCTTTTTATCCTGTACCCAGCCTCTTGGTTATTTTTGTATCCAGCAGGTGCTTTTACTGCTTGCACAGTAAAGTTTTCTCTCTGGCCTGTTCTGCTGGAGATAGAAAAGGAGAAGGAATGAAGAGGCAAAAGAAGATATACTCTCACTGAAGTTAACTGTGGAAGACAGAAAGGAGAGACCTATCAATCACCACTGAAAAACTGAATGGTGGATATTCTCCTGTTAGCCAAAGCCAAATTTCTGTTTTCAACATGGGGGTGGTGTCAAGTGTTTCCTCATTCACCTCAGCTGGCTCATTACAGAACACCCATGATTTCATACTATACTTTCTGAGAAGCTTACTTCATGGAGAATTCTCTCTATACGCCAGTCTTTTCTAGATCAGAAAAAASACAATGGTCATGAGCTGCAGAAAAAGAAATTCTGGTTAGGCAAAAGAAAAGAAAAAAATACAGTAAGACTGGTAAAGCCCTGGAACTGGTTGCCCAGAGAGGCTGTGGAGATTTTTARAACTTAACTGGGCAAGTCCCTAAGCAACCTGAGCCGAATTTGAAGGTAGCCCTGCTTTGAACAGAAGTCTCTTCCAATCCATATTTTGTATGACTTTATAAACCTAATATGAAATTTTCAAAGACTGAGGAGTACAAGAGAAACCAGCATGTGATGCTAGCAAGTCTGCAATGGATATCTATGGACTTTCTGGGACAAAACACTTAATGGGAAAGTGGTGCAATCTGCCACACATACTGAATTTTTTGCATGTGAATAAACACTACTCTTAAGGATTTTCTTGGACACTGGGCCTGTGTGTTCTAACAAGCTGGCTGAGAGAGGGCTGACACTCCTGCAAAACCCATCAGCCAGTATCTGTTCCATGTTTGTAGAAAGAAGGAGATGAGGTCAAGGAGATGTTATCTATAGACAAGTGCTAGCAGATGCATATAGTCCTTGCTGGGTAGGGACACATGCCGTGACTGGGTAGATATGAAATGAGATTTTAGCTGCAGAGCAACCTGCTTTTAGAGCACAACTGGGGACAGTCAGACAATTGCCTTTGTTTTTCACCAGTCAAAAGCTGAGGAGGGGATAGGGCTGTAAACCTACTGGTCTACCTATGTGGTCTTTGGTTATGCTAATGGCCATGAGATGAGCTCTGACTTCCTGCCCATGGGCATATACGATCTTTCCATGCTGAGGATGCTTCATAGGATTTTTCTCTAATACAGTTTGKTTTTTTTTTTTTTCTTGGAGATATGCTGGTGCTACATGTGACCTGTTAAAAAAGGYGGTGGTGGACTCTTGATGTGGGTGCACMCCACTGCTAATGTAGACACCTCAGGGCTTAATCAATTCAGTTTCTCCCCTCATGGAGATGCTGTGGGGGAAGCTGTGATAGCAGTCTTCAAATAGGGTTATCTAATTTTACTACTCAAATAGGAATAGAGGTCTGTTGAAACGTTGACCAATGATTTATATTCCTGGTGAAGAAAAGTGCATATTGCAAGTTACTGAAGGAGAAAGAATTGCCTTTTCTACACCTTTTTTGCCTCACTGGAGATTAATTCCTTTAGTTTGTGTCTATTAAATAAGGGAGAAAGGAGAGAAAGAACTGTCGTCTTTTGCATTTATTTTCACATATATAGCTCATGGAGAGTTGTGAAAAACATCAGCAAAGAGAGGGTTATATGTTTCTGGAGGGACCCCACAGAGAAAGGGGGGAAAAAATAGAAAAAAAGAGAGAGAGATAAACCCTATTTCCTAATCCCTGCTGGAGCCAGTTCCCCTCAGCTTCTTGGAGAAAGTGCAGAAGCAAGTGGAATAGGAGCTAATGCCTCACTTCCCTGTGGCTATGAAACAGTAGTAGCTGGGACACTTTATAGGCAATAGTTAACATAAATCAGCAATTTGAGGAAATCCACAACATATAAATATGTGTCCACTCTCTTGTTACATCACTAACATTTCAATTTATCGTAGATTGGAGTAATATTAGATATTTAGACTTGCTGCAAATAGGACTCCGCACACCTAAAATACTCTAAGCCTTGAAATACATACTTGACAATCAGAATATCTTTCTTCTTGATGTGGCATCACTAAACAGCCACATGTAAATTAAGAATTTACATTTATCTTTAATAACATAGATTTTAATGGCATTTCTGTAATCCAGAATGCTAATTACCAATAAAATTTGTTCTTTTTACATGTCTCAGAAGGGGGATTAAAATATCAGCCTTACTTTCAGGAGTAGATCAAAGAGAAAAATAGAGAAATACATGGAGGAAAATGTACAATAACTTCATTTTTTCCTTTTTTTTTTAATTAGCACATGATATATAAGTCTAACATGATCAGTTTTCAGTTTTTAAGAAATTAAGTTATTTTAGATCCCAGTCAAAAATACACACCTAATTCAAGATCTCAGGATCAATAGTTCTCTATGGGATTGGTGTTTGCAATTCCAGCCATTTCTGGCAATATAAGAAGTGTCCTGGCTTATTTTAGAAGTTAGATTTTTCTTTTAGAAAGTTAAGGAGTCTCACTTAGAAAATTCTCAGCAGGTTGGTAATATAGATGGAGTCAGTTTGATTTTTCTTGTACAAAACAATAGAACACTTCTGGTACACCGAGATATTCTGACCATCTAGAGGCAGTATTAGAATATTGTTTTAAGAGAAAGTTAGATAACAAATCACCTTTAATTATCAAAGGTGACCTGAGAGATATATCTGCATATTTTATAAAAACCTTTAGGGAGTTGTTCATCAGAGTTCAAACTGTGGGAAAACAGCTTGCCTTAGCTACCTTCTACATTCATGCACATATTTAACACCTACTCACACATGGTTTATTGAGTTTTACTTTAAGAAACCTTTTATATGGGTTATGTATCAGGAATAGCATCGCTCTAATTGCCATTCAAAACACCACCACTRTTAACTGAACTCTTCTAGATAGCCAATCTGGCATACCTTATGGTTATAAATTGTAAAGCAAGCTCCATAACAGAATTCATTAAAAGAAATAATCTCACTCTCTTGTTTCATTACTCTCAAACAGCTCAATCTGCTCATATTATACAACTCAGACAGAGGAAAGAGGATGTTCTATAATTGCAGTGAGATATCTAATTTATTGGTCATTCRGGATCTTAAACACAGTTAAATTAATAATATGAATAACATAGGAAGCTTTGAGAGCATGCAAAACATATAGCAAATGCCCCCTTTCCAATTTCACGGCCTACACGTTTCTGGGTCTACATAACTTTCTGTACAGCTGCTTTGCTCTAGTAAGATAAAACCCAACAGGTTTCTTTTGCTTTTGATCCCAAGTATCTTCTTTATCAGTTGTTATCTGGCCTTCTCACTAGGTGTAGGAGACACACTAAGCTGTCACTGAACATCACTGATCACACTGTAATCCTTTTTCTTGATTGTACACACTGTGTGGGTTACACTATAGTTCCGCTATGGCATATGTGCCAGAAGGTTCCTTTTCTGGGTATTCAAGAGGCTGACACATCCCTAGTCTTGTCCTTGTGTGAAATATGGACATAGCCATTGCGTATGTGCCACTGAGCCTTGAAGAACTCATAATCAATAAACAACATAAGACACTACAATTTCTAGGTCTTTAATTTCAACCCTGTGAGACGCCCTTCCTCTATCGCTCCTATAAATACCTGGCACATAGCTAGAGGGGACAACACTTTCAGATCTATAACAATGGTTGTTGCCTTTTGCTCTGTTAGCAAAGTTGTAGGAAGAAAGAATGTCAGAGAAGAAGAAACCAAAATAAAATCTTTGATCTTTGGACAGTGATGGGAAGGTGGTGTCATTTGTAGTAACTTCCAGCATGTCCTAGTTTCAGCTGGGATAGTTATCTTTTTTCCTAGTAGTTGGTATAGTGCTATGTTTTGGATTTAGTACGAGAAGAATGTTGATAACATGCTGATGTTTTTAGTTGTTGCTAAGTAGTCTACTAGTCAAGGACTTTTCAGCTTCCCATGCTCTGCCAGGTGCACAGGAAGCTGGGAGGGAGCATAGCCAGGACAGCTGACCCAACTGGCCAACGGGGTATTCCATACCATGTGACGTCATGCTCAGTATATAAAGCTGGGGGAAGAAGAAGGAAGGGGGGACGTTAGGAGTGATGGTGTTTGTCTTCCCAAGTAACCGTTACGTGTGATGGAGCCCTGCTTTCCTGGAGATGACTGAACACCTGTCTGCCGATGGGAAGTAGTGAATGAATTCCTTGTTTTGCTTTGCTTGCATGCATGGCTTTTGCTTTCCCTATTAAACTGTCTTTATCTCAACCCATGAGTTTTCTCACTTTTACTCTTCTGATTCTCTCCCCCATCCCACTGCGGGGGGAGTGAGCGAGCGGCTGTGTGGTGCTTAGTTGCTGGCTGGGGTTAAACTACGACAGTCCTTTTTGGCGCCCAACGTGGGGCTCGAAGGGTTCAGGATAACGACAGATTTGATTGGAATGTGCTAGATCGAATTTATAGCTGTTATTGCTGTTTAGCTATTAATTGGCAGGCTCTTGTGCTTCCCATGGCGCTTGCTTGCCTTACTGTATATTAGAGTCTCGTGCTCGTTAGTGGCTGCTTTCTTCTTTTGCTGCTTGCTGTACTGCTGTACTGCTGATCACCTTACTGTGCTGTGCCTGGGAACATTTTGACAACAGCAATGGCGATGCGCCTGGGCTGGCAGACGGCCAGGGCATCGCTGCTGTTTCTGTGCTGCTGTACTGGACAGGCTGGAACTCCAGKGTGAACTCRAGTCRAAGGGACTGTGACCTSTGGATGAGTCCACGTGGGAGCAGGACACCCTGAAGCATCTGTGGCCGTGGATAAGCCCATGCCCAAGCAGGTACATCTCGAAGCATCTCTGGCCGTGATTATGTCCGTGCCGCAGCAGGTATACCTCTGAAGGGATTGTGGCCTAAGGATAAGTCCATGCTGCAGCAGGTACACCTGGAAGCATCAGTGACTGTGCATGAGGTCATGCTGGAGCACCTCAAAGTGTGTGGCCGTGGATAAGGCCATGACAGGGGAGGTACACCCCTGGAGGGACTGCAGCCATGGGTGAGGCCATGTTGGAGCAGATTTGCTTCTGAAGGGACTGTGGCTGTGGGTAAGGCCACGCTGGAGCCGGTGCACCTCAAAGCGACTGTGGCTGTGGATAAGTTTATAACGCAGCAGGTTTACCCCTGGAGAGACTGTGGCTGATAGGTAGGGCTCCAGTTGGAGCAGATACACCCCTAAGGGACTGCAGTCTGTGGATAAGTCCAAGCCAGAGCAGGGGCAAGAGGAGGAGTTCATTGCAATGTTAAACCCTATGGTCTGGTCCAAAGGACCAGGGGTGGAGATTGTAATGGATACACCTTTAAATTGTTGTAACCCATGATTTGAGTTGCATGTTATAGGAGTTACTATAGCAGGAACCACCTGAGCCAATGGAGGAGAAGCCTTACAAGAAGCAGTGCAAGTGCAGCAGTGACCCAACCTGAGCTGGCTTTGGTGCCCAGTAACTCCATGCAACGCACCACCTCTCCTGACCTGAGTGACCACCATAACAGATGGAGCCCAAAGTCATGGACTAAATGGTCTCAGTGGACATTTTGTGGAGATTTATGGACATTTTACAGACATTTCACAGGGGTGGTCTATAGACTAAGGGAATGATATCTGTGTATTATATCAAAGGATGGGAAGCGGGATGGTGGTTAATGAGGTTGTATCGCATAGTGTGGGACCTGAGAATGACGTAAACGGTATGGAATAAAGGGTGGATACTGCCCTGGTTTCAGCTGGGATAGAGTTAATTTTTTCCCTAGTAGTTGGTATAGTGCTATGTTTTGGATTTAGTATGAGAATAATGTTGATAACACACTGGTGTTTTTAGTTGTTGCTAAGTAGTCTGCTAGTCAAGGACTTTTCAGCTTCCCATGCTCTGCCAGGTGCACAGGAAGCTGGGAGGGAGCATAGTCAGGACAGCTAACCCAACTGGCCAACAGGGTATTCCATACCATGTGACATCATGCTCAGGATATAAAGCTGGGGGAAGAAGAAGGAAGGGGGGACGTTTGGAGTGATAGTGTTTGTCTTCCCAAGTAACCGTTACGCGTGATGGAGCCCTGCTTTCCTAGCGATGGCTGAACACCTGYCTGCCGATGGGAAATAGTGAATGAATTCCTTGTTTTGCTTTGCTTGCATGCGTGGCTTTTGCTTTCCCTATTAAACTGTCTTTATCTCAACCCATGAGTTTTCTCACTTTTACCCTTCCGATTCTCTCCCCCATCCCAGCGGGCGGGGGAGTGAGCGAGCGGCTGTGTGGTGCTTAGTTGCTGGCTGGGGTTAAACCACGACAAGCATTACATAGTCTAAAGCTGTGAATGAGGGAAAGCACAGAGGAAGGAAATGGGAGGTAAAAAGGTAAGGCAGAGAAAAAAAAAAAACAGAGGAAAGGATAGAATAAAAATAGCAGGAAAAAATCCATAACCAAAGAATAGACTGTATTCCCCCAGAGACAACAAAAAAGAAGGCATTGCCTTCAGAAAAAATATAAAGACATCACCCCACAAAACCAGCATGAAAAAAAAAAAAAAAAAAAAAAAAAAAAAAAAAAAAAAAAAAAAAAAAAAAAAGGAAAAGAAAAAAAAAAAAAAGAAAAAAGGGAAAAAAAAAAAGAAGGAATACCATCAGCTTTGGTGATGTACTTTTATACCACAAAGGTGTCAACAGTATGGCATTTAGATAATGTCCAAGACTCCTCAAGGTGCAAAGTGCTGAAAAGCAGCCATCAGAAAAAGGTGGAGAAAAGGAAAGATAAACATGCAAGACAGAGATCACAAAAGAATCAGCCATGTAACTAAAGGAACTAGTATAGTTTACTACAGCTGCTTTGCTATGTGCATTAGAGTTTTTTAATCACAGTGAAGGAAAGAAGAGATAAGGTGTTAAATCAAGAATTCATATGTCATAACTGGACAAGGACTATGTTTCTCAAATACACAGGAAACACCCTCTCCTTCAGGGGAAGTTCTTACAATAGTTAGCTATAACCATGGCAGAATTACCACCACACACTTACTAAATAATTTATATATTTCCTTACCTTACAGGGGTGTCTTTTCCATCTGAGGTAGGATATCACTATGTTTTTATAAAGGAGTACCACTCAAGAATGGGACTTTAGATACCACTATAGTTAATAAGTAAATCATAATAATGACAGCTGTGAGCTTCATTTTGTTCTCTGTGCAATCAGGAAATATTCAGTGTGATACAGAACTGTTATGGAATTACAAGACTGAATTTGTAATTATTCGGAAATAATTCTTGGAAAGTTGATGAAAGACCATTACATTACCTTTACATTGCATTCCCTTCAGGCATTGGTGTACCACGGTTTTAGAGAAGTAAGGAAAACAGTTTTTGTGGAAATTCCTGCCAATCCCTCTGGTAAACATTCTATAGAAAGAGAAGACTACAATAAATTTTTTAGCGCCCCTACCATTCTTTCTACATAACCAGAATATGCAATGATTTAGCACATAGACCCTTTTACACTAGCTTTTCAAAACAGTGAAACAACATCCTCCCCAGAGAGTAATCCTCCTTTCCTCCTCTGCAGCACTGCTTTTATTGTTTTATTATTACCCCACCTCTTCTTCAGAGTTAATTACTAAACGTTATTCAAATAGATAACACAAGGAAAAGAAAAATGCTTGCAGATAAACAGGAATGCTGACACTTTATTTTCTTCCTTTAATGGACTGCTCCTTTTAACAGTGTTTCTACCTCATTTTCCAGTGTTATGAAAAACCTTATGTTAGTAAAGCTATTCAAAGAAGGAAGCCGATGCTGTCTAAAACTGATTTTAACAGCCTTTTTGAGCTCTGCTGGCATAAATGACTCACAGATTGCTTCTACTTTGATTCTCATTCATAAATGAACTTGGGAAACTGATTTCATCTGGCTGTTTCGTTGATTAGACAACACACAAAAAGGTGTGAAAAGATCTGCGTTTCTTAAAAATACACTCAAAGCACATTATTAGAGCATCAAACACAGTAGATTATACATTTTTTTTTCCCTGTAATGTTTTTTGAACTTCAGTCTGAAATGCTCTAACACAATGAAACTGCATTGCAGTAAAGTATCTTCCTTCACCTTGCCAAATAATTGTATAGTATCACAGACACTTCCATAAGAGCTCTTAGATGGGAGTCAATGGTGTCCTGGTTTCAGCTGGGATAGAGGTGTTTTTTTTTTTTTTTCCTAGTAGTTGGTATAGTGCTGTGTTTTGGATTTAGTGTGAGAATAATGTTGATAACACGCTGATGTTTTTAGTTGTTGCTAAGTAGTCTACTAGTCAAGGACTTTTCAGCTTCCCATGCTCTGCCAGGTGCACAAGAAGCTGGGAGGGAGCATAGCCAGGACAGCTAACCCAATTGGCCAATGGGGTATTCCATACCATGTGACGTCATGCTCAGTATATAAAGCTGGGGGAAGAAGAAGGAAGGGGGGGATGTTTGGAGTGATGGTGTTTGTCTTCCCAAGTAACCGTTAYGCGTGATGGAGCCCTGCTTTCCTGGAGATGGCCGAACACCTGCCTGCCGATGGGAAGTAGTGAAGGAATTCCTTGTTTTGCTTTGCTTGCGTGCGCGGCTTTTGCTTTCCCTATTAAACTGTCTTTATCTCAACCCATGAGTTTTCTCACTTTTACCCTTCCAATTCTCTCCCCCATCCCAGCGGGCGGGGGAGTGAGCGAGCGGCTGTGTGGTGCTTTAGTTGCTGGCTGGGGTTAAACCACAACAAATGGGCAGCATAGCAGTGTCAATGGGGAAAATTATAAGCATTAAACATTTATAATTTAATTCTCTTGCAGGTGTATTTTAAGTGGCTGTCATTAAAAGTGATTTAACAAAAATATTCTGTGAATGTTAATCACAACAGTCAAATCGGTTTTAATGGCTAATATTGACTAGCAAATATAAAAAGACTGGTTACATGGTGAAAATTCTAGTTAAATGTTTAAATTAATCCTAACTGAGCTTACTTGAAAGCACCCAAGAGGAAAATTAGCTGATTCCTGTGGCTACAGATCCTTCAACAGTTACATGTTTCTAGTGTATTTATTGGGAAATTTGCTCAACTCTTATTTTTCATAGAACTATTGGGGCAGGGGGATGACTGTGAATTTCTCAACTTAATACTATTTTGTAAATTTAGTATTTACATTAAATTTTTAGGGTTTACAATGCCTCCTTGGAAGATAATTATAAGGGCTTTATAACAGTTTTACAGTTAAATTAATGTTAGTCCTCAATTTTCATTCTGTCTTAAAGTAGGTTTTGCCTTAAAATTATCAGGAAACACTGTTAGACAGTGTAACAGAAATCTGTTTCAATTGAAGCTAATATAGAAAGAACAAGTCAACAAGGCATTTATTGTTTTATTTAGAGAGATCATAATTTCAAGTCCTGCCTGTTGATATGGACATAGAACACTAAGGACTATTCTGAGACGTATTCAATGAAAAAAATAAGGTCATATCTTTTTCTTTCTGTGGGCAGTGAACACCATACACACTGCTTTGAAACAAACTCCTATGCACAGTAATTAATTCCTATAAAAATGCTTGGTTATATCTAGAYGAGCATGATTATTTCATTGTTTCCTTAAGTAATAATAAAATGCAAACTATAGCACTGATTACCTGTCATTTGGGTAGTTTGGAATAATCATGTAAAAATAGTTATTAAAAAAATAGTACTTCCATAGGTTGGTTGGATTGTGTGTATCTATTTATAAGTACTGTCTCATTTGCCTGATGTATTTTTAATGTTAATGGTTTAACTGTAGAAGCTAGCTGGAAGCTGAATCTTATCAAGCTACAACCTACTGCATTTTGACAGATGGTGTAATGGTTATATATAAATGTGATCTGAGGGACTGGGCTACAGGGCTGCTTTACGTTTTTGACCCATACAAATAAAAAAGTTGTTGTGTTAGTCTTAACTTAGCTGTAGAAGTACTTTTTACTGTTAAGTAGATGGTCAAAGGATGTTAGCATATAGGATATTAGCATACATAGAACATTTAGGTGTACATGTTCTATGGCGAACAACATAAAACCTGGCATCAGCTACAATCAAAAGTAAGAAAAATAATCMCGGCTCTGTCTGTGTGAATAGCATTGAACTGTAAGATTACTTAAGCTACACTGAAATCTGAGATTCACATTTGAAAAAAAAGTAAACCAAGAGTGAACTTCATCTGCCCTACTGTAGGTGCCTACAGCTGGATCTCCTAGTCTGTTTCCTTTATATTCAATAGAAAAAAAGAAGTCTCTCTAGGGTTTTTTTCTTTAATCCTAAAGAATCTTGTAAACTCAGATGAATTGGCCCTTAGAGACTTTTTTTTCTTCTTTTCCCTTGAATGTGGAGCTCAGACTTATACTGCTAACTTTTAAGTATTTAAAATTAGGTGAGTTGAATCATACCTTTATAGGTCTGTTTCTCTACCAGAAATAGAGGAACTAGAAATACAAATTACTGGATTAATCCACTATATACGGTTATTTAACATCCCTGGATTAGAGGGCTGGATTAAATTAATAATTTGGGGCGCTCTGTATGATAATTGGATAGAAGTAAGCACCTCTGAAAGATAATCCAAATTTTAATTAGTTAATCATCTTGTTTCTCTGCTAACTACAGAGGGAGTCTAGAATGATTAGGCTTTCAAATTTAGTGCATTGAAATAGGTAGAATAATTCTCCACTATATAAACTATATCTAGCTATAGCTATGTCTATAGCTATAGCTATGTCTATAGATATATGTGTGTGTTTGTGTGTATATATATATATGTATATCTACCTCTCCTGATGCTTTCTACTCATTTGGGAGATGACCAGCTCTGTATCTCCCAAGTGGGTAGAAAGGAACTGGAAGGTAGATATACAGAGACTGGCTTCTGCTCCCTCATCACCCTGCAGACTGGATAATCTAGACTACATGACATATCATGGAGTTTATGCTATGGTAGATAGTGACATGCCATCACAGATACAAACCTATCAATTCCAGCTAGGGAACTTGAAGGTCTTTAAGAGCTGATTTCCATTTGGGGCTGAAAAGGAGAAATGGTTTGAACAGATCATTCCTGCATACACTAGCTAGTAGAAAAACACTCATCAACTAGAGTTTTTAACAAAAAGAAGACATTACTAAATAAATAAAAAAAAAAAAACACCAAAGTATTTCACACCTTTATTTATACCGATAATATATATAAAAGTCACAGAAACCTTCACTGAAGTTCTGTGTATTGGGAAAAATTGGTACTAGGTACTATATTGGTTATATTTCAGTTAGGGATAATGAACCTTTAAAGCAGGCTTAACTTACGTGAATGGAAAAAATAAAACAAAACAAAGCAAAAAAAACCCAAAACACTGAATTGTGGCTATGCAGCTTTTGTCTCCTCCTGCTGTTGCCAACAGTTACTGTACTATCTAAGGTTTGTTTGGAGAGTTACCTATATCTAAGTAAGGATATTACCTGTGCTAGTTAGTATAAGACTGTGATTAATCAGTGCATATTTTGTTTTTCCCAGTGCACTCATGAAGCCTTCTTTCTAGTACTGAGCCTTAGGGACACTGAATACAAATTAAGTAAAGGTTTTCCAACAAAACTGTAAAAAATAATAAACCAAAACAAAAATACGTGCTGAAAACTAGGTTGATCACTGAAGCATTCAAGCTTCTCATTTGGAAAATGAAAAGTACATTATATTTATGATATTTAATACTTATTCTGACTTTGAGATAATTTTTCAGTGCTGTGCTTGAAGAATTTTGGTGACTTAAGTGAAAAGGCTGTTTCTCAGATCCACACACTGAAAGTGCTTCTCAAAGAAATTTTAAGTTTGATTGAAACCAAGGGTCTCATAAGTCTTAGTCAAAACAGGGACTTATTCCTTACTKTTTATTTTCTTCTTGCAGTACATTTTTCTTTTTTTCAGGGTTTTCTATAGCATTCAGATTCTTGCCTTGCTCTTTTCTATTTTTCTCAGTTAGAAATTGAAGAAGCTCCCTTAATCCTCAGCAAAGAACATATCATGGGCATGTACAACAGATGTATTCATTCAGCCTAACTTTTGGCTTCTTATCTAACCAAATTAGAAAGACAAACTACTAACTTATTTCCTAAAAATCACTTTCTGAAGGAATCTACTCCTCTCCATTTATCAGACTGAAAAATTAGGTTCCTAGCTTTATCATGTAATCTGTATGCTAAAAGCTAGTGTGAACAGTTAGCTAGTGTGAACACTCCTGCCTCTTAGCTGACCTCTTTGTAATAGTTATAATTCCAGGTGGAATGTGAATTTAATAGAAGGGAGTGGATTGCTAAGAAACACTCAACACCACTCAGAAAGTGTTATGCTCCAGTCCTAAAGACTGAACTAAACTAAATTTGACAGTTCATTCTGGACCTCTATTTATTTACATGCTCACAGTCTTTGACTCRGTGCTTTGTTTTCTTCAGATAAAAGAAGTCTCTGCGTGAAAGGAAGTTCTATGACAGTAAGCATATGGAGGAAGCCAACTGCCTGATCTTCATATGAACTTTCAGATTTGCTTTTGTGGGAGCTAAGATGACTCCCTATTACTGTGATTTCATTTATCTTTTCTCCTCAGGGGGTGTACCTGCCAAAATCAACTTTCCTATTGAAAGCATGTGAAAAATACTATCATTTTACTTAGCTAAAATACTTATTATAGCTTATAGCACTTGTATGGCAATGTCCAGTTACTACATATTTAAAGCAACCTTGAAATTATCTGTATTACTCTAGGAAGTGAGAATGAAGTGTAAATACGATAGAAATGACAATGTAATTGAATAACATCACTAGTTGTTCTTTTCTTTTCACGCTTCTAGACAGAAACATACTACTTTTTAAAGTAGACCTTAGCTTATCTCCTTTTAGTCTTGTGTGAAATCATGGGTACCTTGAAATATAGAATCACCGAACGCATTCAGAAACTCTAAAAAAGCACTGATACTGATATTTTCTTTTTTAAAGCTGCAAAATGACAAAATTATATCCAAGGATTTTTTTTTAGAAGGATTTAGAGTTGCTTGATTTAAAAAAAGATTCATAAGAACAATAACTAATCAAGTGCTAGAGTAAAAATAAATACTCTTTTGAACCAATGCCGTTAACAATTTGTCTATTTAAGAACACTTAAATTATTCTAATACTTAGAATAATTGCTAATTAATGGGATTTATCTTGCAGGATTTGAAAGTCCCATCTGGATGAGGGGATTGGTGCACCCTCAGTAAGTTTGCAGATGACACCAAGCTGGCCGGGAATGTTGATCTGCTTGATGGTAGAAACACTCTATAGAGGKATCTGGACAGGCTGGATTAATGGGCTGAGGCCAATTGTATGAGGTTTAACAAAGCTAAGTGTCGGGTCCTGCACTTGGGTCAAAACAACCCCATGCAACGCTACAGGCTTGGGGAAGAGTGGCTGGAAAGCTGCCCAGTGGAAAAGGACCTGGGGGTGTTGGTCGACAGCCAACAGTGTGTCCAGGTGGCCAAGAAGGCCAACGGCATCCTGGCCTGTATCAGAAATAGTGTGGCCAGCAGGAGTAGGGAGGTGATTGTGCCCCTGTACTCAGCACCRGTGAGGCCCCACCTGGAATACTGTGTTCAGTTTTGGGCCCCTCACTACAAGAAGGACATTGAGGTGCTGGAGGGTGTCCAGAGGAGGGCAAGGAAGCTGGTGAAGGGTCTGGAGAGCAAGTCTTACGAGGAGCAGCTGAGGGAACTGGGACTGTTTAGYCTGGAGAAGAGGAGGCTGAGGGGAGACCTTCTCGCGCTCTACAACTACCTGAAAGGAGGTTGTAGAGAGGTGGGTGTTGGTCTCTTCTCCCAAGTAGCAAGTGATAGGACAAGAGGAAATGGCCTCAAGTTGCACCAGGGGAGGTTTAGATTGGATATTGGGAAAAATTTCTGCACCGAAAGGGTTGTCAAGCACTGGAACAGTCTTCCCAGGGAAGTGGTTGAGTGACCATCCCTGGAGGTATTTAAAAGACGTGTAGATGTGGTGCTTAGGGACATGGTTTGGTGGTGGACTTGATAGTGTTAGGTTAACGGTTAGACTCAATGATCTTAAGGGTCCTTTCCAACCTAAATGATTCTATGATCTAAAAATGTAAAAATGGTTTATTAAAATTCATGACATTATGACTCAAACAAATACGTTGTATATTATTTTATCAACTGTTATACTGAGTTGTGGCAAGGTTGGTTAAAAGACAGGTGGTGAAAAAACATCTGGTTATTAGGTTCCTCCTCTTCTCTGGAATTATGTTAATGGAGAATCCTGTTCTGTGGACCAAACTTTTAGTCTTCTGATTACCAAAATATTTTGGTTTTCCAGGTATTTCAAGACTGATTAGATAGATTTCATGGAATTTCATGAGATGGTGGATCAAAAATCCAATTGTCTATTTTATAAGCCATGTGGAAAAAAGGCATCTAATTTAGGATTTTTACATTTGTGTAAAAATAATTTTCTTTCTTCATGTCAGCTCTTAAATGAAAATATGTATCCCTGGAGTTTTCGTGTGTTGCAGTCCAACCGGCAGGCAGCTAAACACCACACAACCTCTTGCTCACTCCCCCCCTCAGTGGGATGGGGGAGAGAATTGGAAAAAAAGTAAAATTTGTGGGTTGAGATAAAGATAGTTTAATAGGACAGAAAAGGAAGGGAAAATAATATTATTAATAATCATAAAAGAATATACAAAATAAATGATGCACAATGCAAGTGCTCACCACCTGCCGACCGATGCCCAGCCAGTTCCTGAGTAGTGGTCGCTGTCCCCCGGCCAACTCCCACAGCTTAAATACTAGCATGACGTCATATGGTATGGAATATCCCTTTGGCCAGTTTGGGTCAGCTGTCCTGGCTGTGCTCCCTCCCAGCTTCTCGCTGGCAGGGCATGAGAAACTGAAAAGTCTTTGACTAGTGTAAGCACTACTTAGCCACAACTAAAACATCAGTGTGTTAGCAACATTCTTCTCATACTAAATCTAAAACACAGCACTATACCAGCTACTAGGAAGAAAATTAACTCCATCCCAGCCAAACCCAGGACATCTTGGAATACATCTTGGAAAAGTAAAAAAGTTATAAACATTACAAATAATGATAAATTTAATGTTTAATGAAAGAATTACTGTTCTTTATGCAATACAAGTATATTATAGTATGGTTTTTACTTTAAAGAGAGTAAAGAAAAAAAAATAGGACAATTCTATTCAGCATATTTGGCTTATATGATACCTTGCTTTGTGTCTCAGGGAATACTTTTTTACATTACCATACAAATTTAAGTTACCATTGCTATTAGGTGTACTGATATAAGAAAAATTAAATKATATTCTGTTCTGCATTATGAATCAATAACATTTGTTTAACTCAAATGACGGAACATTTTGCTTCCTTTTATGCTGATAATAACTGGCAAAATAAAAGTTACTTGGTTTCTGTTGCTTGTTTTCTTTTTTGTTTATCAAAAGTTTTATGATTTTCCAGGGTCAGGGAGAAAAAAACCTAACTGCTAAAAGTTCACCACTTCATTAACTTGTTTTTTCATTGTTACTTCTATGAAGGAAATTCAGATCTCAGACAATTGGGACTTAACCCCAATTCATCCTTAACCTTATTTCTCCTACGTCAGATATCAGCACCTGAAAATCTTTGTAAGTCAATGCTGAAGAAAATTTTAGAAAGGTTAGACAAAATCAAAAGGTAGATTTTGAGTATTTATTTTTACTATTTGTAGGTTACATGTAGTATCAAAATTGAAAAAAGAAAAACAAACCACCTTGCATTGCAAAAATGTTATTTGCTATGTTTTCACAATTTGAAACTTTTCCGCAAAATATGCAAATTGGAATATTTATTGAATCTTTTTTTTTTTCCATAATACAGATGCAGACTAAAAACATTTTATCAAATAATTCCTGGTTAGTTCCTAAGCTTATTACTGTTGTTGGTGTTGAATTTTCAAAATTATCTTTGAGAACCACTTAAAGGACCTTGTGAAGTAGTTTTCAAAAATACCTTTATTCTTAAATAGTTACCCATCTTCATTTCTGTAAGGGGGGAAGAAAAAAAAAAAAAAAAAAAAAAAAAAAAACAACAACAAAACCACTGCATGAGGTGATCTTTAATTCCAAAGCTAAACATCTATAGAGCATTTACGAGTTTTGAAGTTATCTATCTCCAGCTGTTGAAAAAACTAGCTCAGAAAACTCTGGAGAGAATAATACTTAATAATTAGAGTAAGAGCTTTAACAGAACAATTATACCCAGGTTTCCTAAATTACGTGACTGGTAGTTCCCTCAGTATGGCTTCAGCAACTGTTTCCCTCGGCAGGATGGATTCAGTCTCCCTGTTTGCAAAGTGACCTGATCAGGTTTTAACTAAGAAACGCACTGGCTTCTTGACAACCTCTAACAGTTTTGAGAAGTTTGTGACTATTGCTTTATCTCTTGGCAAAAAGGGAATGGCTGGAATTCAGAGAGTAACCTAATTTGAGTCATGTCCGATCTCTGAGAGTTGGAACTTCTGCAAGCAACGTATTTTATTTGGTGTGTGTATATATATATGTTTATGGGGGTTTTATATATTTATTTTATAGATWTGTATAAAAAATTAAAAAGTGATGTTTATCTCGTAAGTTCACATAAAATAAGTGTACACATATTTATCTGTTTATAATGTGTGTATCTGTAGCACATTAGTGCTAACCACCCCCCAGCAGGATTAGATATACTTTGTGTGAAGCACTGAAAAGGTATTCTTAAAGAAATTGCCGTTTATGCTAGTGGTTTAGTTTTCAATTTAAACCTATGTAACATACATTCAAATGCATTATAAGTTGTAGAAACTAACAATATGAAAACATTATAGCATAGGTTTACTGTATACACTAAACATTATTTTTGTTTATTGTATACAATAAACATTATTTTTCTTCTTGGAAAATGTGGTTTTTTTCAAGTCTATGTTGAAATCTTTGTTTCACAGAGTCACAGGATAGTTGAAGTTGCAACGGACCTTTGGAGGTTATCTGGTCCAACCTCCTGCTCAAGCAGGTCCACCTAGACACATTTGCCCAGGACCGTGTCTAGACGGCTTTTGAGGATATCCTAGGATGGAGACTCCACAACATCCCTGGGAAACGTGTGCCAATGCTCAGTCATCCTCACAGTAAAAAAGTGTTTCCTTATGTTCAGATGGAACCTCCTGTGTTTCAGTTTGTGCCCATTGCCTCTGGTCCTGTCACTGGACACCACTGAAAAGAGCCTGGCTCTGTCCAATTTGCACCCTCCCTTTTGGTATTTATTTGCATTTATAAGATCCTTGCTCAGCCTTCTCTTCTCTAGGCTAAACAGTCCCAGCTCTCTCAGCCTTTCCTCATAGGAGACATGCTCCAGTCCTTTCATCATCTTTGTGGCCCTTTGTTGAACTCTTTCCAGTATGTCCATGCCTCTTTTATACTGAGGAGCCCAGAACTGAACACAGTACACCAGGTGTGGCCTCACCAGTGCTGAAGAGAAGGTTCACCTTCCTCGACCTGCTGGCAACATTCCTCCTAATGCAGCCCAGGATACCATTAACCTTCTTTGCAGCAAGAGCACATTGTTGGCTGATGTTCAACTTGTTGTCCACCAGGACCCTCACGTTCTTTTCTGACAAGCTGCTTTCCAGTTGAGTGCCACCCAGCGTATACTGGTGCCCTGGGATTGTTCCTCCCCAGGTGCACGACTTTGCACTTCTCCTTGTTGATCTTCATGAGCTTCCTGTCAGCCCACTTCTCCAGCCTGTTGAGGTCCTTCTTGATGGCAGCRTGATCCTCTGGCATATCAGCCACTCCTCCCAGTTTTGTGTCATCAGCAAACTTGCTGAGGGCACACTCTGCCCCATCATCCAGGTCATTAATGAAGATGTTAAACAGGACTGGACCCAGTATTGATCCCTGGTGTACACCACTATTTACTGGCCTCCAACTAGACTTCGTTCCACTGATCATCACCCTCTGGGCCCAGCTTTTCAGCCAGTTTTCAAGCCACCTTACTGTCTGTTTATCCAGCTCATATATCAACAGCTTGTCTATGAGGATCTTATGGGAGACAGTGTCAAAGGCCTTCCTGAAGTCCAGGTCAGTCACTCCATCATAGAGGTTTATCAAGTTGTTCAAGCATGATTCCCCTTGGTGAAGCCAAGCTGACTACTCCTGATGATTTTATCATTTTTTATGTGCCTGGTAATGGATTCCAGGATTATCTTCTCCATTCTACACACCTGCACATTCCACAGAATGGGTAAGAATATGAATGTGAAAATAAAACAAAAATTAATTTTTACTTACCAAATAGACCAGTCAATTGTGCCAAAAAAAGTCCTTAAAACGTAACTGAAAATGTACTCTGAAAAGTATGTGCCCTGTAGGACCATTCAAGAAAATTGGCCTTGCTTTTCCCAAGCCACAAGTAGTCTCACTACCTTGCCTCTAAAAGTCATTCACTTAACACGTCTTCATTCACATCAAGGTCTGCTTCGGTATATAATGCTATGTAAAATAGGAACATTATGCCAGAGTTAGACACTAGCATAAGAAATCTGGGCACTGCAAGTGGCTGACAATCTTTATAATCCAAACCAGAATATAGAAATGACTCTGCATAGTTTTTGAAAAATAGGCAGAATACTTACACACAAAATAGATGTTTTGTCACGGCTGCTTAGATTTCTAAAAAAGAAAGAGGAAACAGAGTGTGTCACACTTCTGTAGATATTTGCCTGTTATCTGACAATGTTTTCCTGTTGTGCTTTACTGAAAGTGAACTATTTCAGTATTGCTATAAGACTATGTAGAACAAAATGAGATTTTTTCTCCCAGAATTTACAAAGAACTTGGGAATAGTTACTAGGTATCATTATCTCCACTTTACTAACGAGGAAGCAGAGACATGCTCCTTTTGCTGAAAATCACATGCTAAGTGGTTGTTGCAATTATCTTATCCTAGTGGTGTTCATTTATCCAGTTAGGGTAAAATGCCTCCCTCAAAAGACTGCAAAAAATGTATCTATAAGAGGAAAAGTACACTCACACTTGCATTCCTTGTCTGCATGCAATACTCAGGTACTTGCAAGTGCTCAAGCTTGTCTCTTAGCTGTGCAGGCAAATACTTGTTTTTTATGTCCAATTGCTGTACTGCATTTACTAGAAAAGCAGTTACATTTTAAGGACTTTTTTTGGCACAACTGACTGGTCTATTTGATAAGTAAAAATTAATATATATTTTATATATATTATATAAATATATCTTATCCAAAAAAATGATGGGGATTTTACTAAAATCAGTTCTTCTAATTTAAGTGAAACTATACAGAACGCATTAGTTTCCAGTAGAGTTTAATTAAAGAAGCAAACAGTACTAAAGAGTAATAAAATTATACCGCAACAGTGTGAGCCTCCATTTACATGTAGAACTGTGTAGGACTACTCAGATCATTTCATATCTTTCTCCAGTATAGGTTTTGTATAGGTCTTAATACTGCATTTTAAAACAATTATTAAAATGCAATCAGCAGAATTAATTGTTGCAGGGAAATATCAGGTCCTACTTTTCATTTTACTTCAGCAATGATCTGTGAAAAATCTGTAGCGTCAGTCACTCAGTGCGCACAGGCTAGCAGCTCTTAAATCCATAATTTACCAGAGGGAAACAGAGAAATGGTGGACCTAGTGTCAGTGTGTGGCTGCGCTCAGCTTGATTGCAGCCGTTTAATTTAGGTGGAAGCCGGATAGATCATTTGTCAAGATGATGTGTTAATGTAATTCATTGCTGTTTCCTAACATTCAGTGCAACTGTGTTGACATAGAGCAGTATCTCAGGATGATACAACCCGGTTATCTGGCTTCTGGAATATTCCTTCACTGACATTCACCTGATGTCAATTCATTTAGTCTTGATTTTCTTTTGAAATGGACACAGCTTTAACTAAAATATTTTAGTGTAATTCCAAAGTCATGAATACCCAGCAAAAGCCAGAAAATATGGAATGTTAATGTTTATTTGTTGGTTTCAGAGTAGAAAAATAAACACTTCCTTGAATATTTATTTATATTTTCTCAGCCTTACTAGTATTAAAAGGGAGTCAAAGTATTGCTACATAATAGAAGTTAGCAAGAACTTTCTTACATTTCATAGGAATATTAGATGGACAAGACTCTTATTTTTAGACAAGTAGCAGTCACAGGATCACAGCTGATAAAGTACAAAGGAAAAGGTGAAAATGCCCTTCATAAAATCTTAGTCACCTAAATATAACAAAAGGCAGAATAAGAAGACGGCAATAAGTTGTCCGTACATAACAGTAAAAAACTTTTGACTAAGCATTAATTGGTGAAAAAAATGTCAGTGACATGAACATCAGTTGTGTGTGTCCCTGTTCTTAACACAATTCTAATTTTGATCTTTTAGCATTTTTTTTTTAATTTTACAGTTTGTTTTTTTCTCTGAATTTTAAGCAAACTGTGTAGATTAAAACAATATATATTGTTTCTCTTGGTCTTTTATTCTTTAGCCTTTAAGGAAAAGCAGGCAGAATCTTTGAGGGTGATAGGAATAAAGACATTGAAACCCAGTAAATTAGATTAAAATTATGGATACTGTGAGAAAATATCTAGTCATAACTGTTAAAAATTTCAGTTTAACTCTGAATAGGTTGACTGAATGCTGTTAAACAAAGAGATAAAATTCTTCTGTYTTTAAAATATTCCAGTTTCAGCTGCCTACTTCTTTCTAGATTTAGTTTTACTCTTCTGAGTGCAGCTCTTAAACATTTGCCCAACTCAGTTATCCCTTCCTGGAATAAGGAATTTCCCATGTAATCGAGTGCAGAATGTTGTATAATATATGCAGTGATCTCTGTTCCAAGCTTTCTATTTCTCTTCCTAAGTATGAGGCCAATTCCATACTTCCCTCTCAAGGAAGAGACTTTTGTATTAAAAAAATCAAGGGAATAAATGGCCCAAGAGGAGCTACATTCACATTTCTCTAAGGACTAATGTAAAGATAACTGAAATAAAATTAAGTAAGTGGATTATTTCCATCTTTATTAGAAAATATTAGTTTGTTTAGGGTTTGTGAAAAGGGAAAAAGGAAATAGGAAATAGACATATAGATTAGAAAGATTAAAGTTGAAATATACATAAAAGTGTAGATGATACATTGAATGTATTAAAATTCATTTTTTGAAGATTGTCTCCGAGGATTACATTACAATCTTTTTTTTTTTTTTTTCATTAAAGGACATCAATGCTTTGAAAATATGTGAAACTGAGGTTCTGTGTATTTGTAGTAAATAAAAATGAAACCATACAAGAGGGTTGGGATTCTATGTCTGTATCCTGGCTAAATTCCAATTTAAGCAATTGCACTCTAGATTCTTCAATTAGAGTTGCTGCATGCTATTAAGCATTTCAAGTGCTTCATCTTGGAACACTTCAGTAGTGCATTAAATTATCATTGTTTGTCTGTAGTGTATGCATTTTGTTGACCAGTGTTATGCTCAGAATTGCACAATTGGTTCTAGAATCTGTAGTATTGTGGGATAATTTAAGAAGAAAGGTGTAATGAAACCTGTTTTATTTCTAACCATTTCATAAACTGTTCACAGTATTTATCGTTTAAAGACTTTAAGTGAACTTTAAATAGCAAAAGAAGAGTACTTAAGGATTTTTCATTCACAGTAAAGTGAATTAGCCTCAGAAGCCTSCAAAATAACTCTCTGCTTAAAAAATTACCTTCTCATTTTTTACACACAGAATTTTTTGAGGGCAAAAAGGGAGCAGACATATTTGAAACCAACAACTTATTGTTAGTCTAATTGAAATCTTAACAGTTTAATGAAAAAGTTCTTATTAGTCCAATCCTATATATTGAAAAAAAATAGGTAAAGAAAAAAAACAAAAAAAACCAAAACCAACAAAAAGAATTCTATTACAAAGAAAAAAAGATCTTAATAATAACAGTTATACTCTTTAGTATCTATGTGTTCTCTCTGTCACTAGGCTAAACCTTCTACTACTCCTCTGGGTCTAAAGGTCAACAATTCCAGCTTTCTTCAAGAAGTAGGAGGGAACATACAGTAAGTCATCAGCATCCTGAGTGCCTCACTGCGAGGAAGGAGGATGGTGATGTTGATGACAGGGTTTATACTTCTTTGGTCCTGAGTCTGCTTGATTCCACCTTTATAATATTATTAATACAATCAACCTAACATATTTTTTCATTGGTCCTCAGTTTCATGTTATGTCCATTATTTTTCATATTAGGATACATGTTCTTTTTTCTCTTTGCTTTTAGAGTATTTTAATGTTCATTATCACCTTCTCGTAAAAGCCAAAGGAAGTGTAATCTTGTTTTGTCATGTCTTGTCTTGCCCCGTCCTGTCCTGTCCTGTCCTATCCTATCCTAATCATGAGAGCCACTAAATTAAGACAACTTTGGGTTCCTTGCAAGCAGTTTCTCCAGATCTTCCTGCTTATCCTAACATGCTTGATTACCATCATGTCCGATCTCAACTAGCAGTCAATAATGGGTCAAATATATTAATCTTATTTCCTGCTTATGGATTCATATGAGGTATGAATAGCTCTTTTTGTGTTGTATCAAAAGATATATATTTGCTTACAGTTTATTTTAAGTGGATATTATTTTGTATTTAAAGAGTATAATTGAGCAGTAGAAAGAAAAAATGTTTTTTTTACAGTCTCCTAATGTAAGTTTCTTTCATCTTTGGTGAAAACTTGTGAAAGAAAAAAGAGATTGACAGAAACCACCAGCCACTGTATTGAAATAAAAGACAATGCTAAGCTGAAAGAAGTTTCTGGAGTGCAGCATGGAGGAGGTAGAGAGAAGAAGATATCAGGAGCAAAGAAGCTGAAGCATGAGTGGAGCAGAAGACGACACTGGAGAAGATCAAGGATCATATCTCAAAGACAGTGAAAAGAGGATGAGATTACCAAATTCCCAAAGGTCATTTATTCCATAGTTGGGAATAAAAGATCAGACTCATTCTTCAAGGAAAGAGTCAGCTTTGCAAAAATAGCAGGGATAGTTGTTTATTTTATTCTGTTTTACCCATTAGATCTGATTTTTAGAGTCATCCTTGTTTAGTTGGTATTCCAATAAGATACAGTTTTAGAGATCCAAAGCTCCTTGGTGTTAAAAGCAACTTAGTCTCCAGCAGGACCATCTGTCCCTAATCAATAGACTAATAGGTACCATAGTATGAAATCATGTGTAATCATCTGAAAAATCATTCTTTAGTCCCAAGAATACGCAAATCATTTTCATAGGCATAATACCATTTTCTCAATATTATTTAAAGTAGTTAAAAATAAGCTTTACATAATTAAAAAAAAAATATAGGCAGGGTGAGCCCTCATGTATATAAGTGTTTATGTAAGATTGTGCAGGTTTTTAAAAAAACCTAATATTTATTAGGCTATGTTTTTATATTGGGGGGGAAGGGGATCTATAGAAAAATGGAAGGACATATAGTAATTCTAACTATGTCTTTCTGACACAAAAGGCAAAATGGCTTTCTGYCACACAGTTAAATTGGCATAATGAAGCAGATGGTGTTACAAGTTTCTGTTAGGTTGGCTGGGGGTTTTTTGTTGTTTGTTGGTTTTTGGTTGTTTTGTTTGTTTGTTTGTTTTGGGGGTTTCTTTGGTTTTGKTTTTTTTTTTTTTAATTTTTTTTAAGTTAGATTATACTTTAGGGATGTGTTATGTGACATAGCAATTTCATTCCTTCTTTTTAATGAGCTAAGGACAACTGGATTTGTCTCTACCTTTATAAGAGCCAGTTTGGGATATCTCTAATAGGAGGCAATGAAAAGAAGTTCAGGAGTGCTGAAGATAAACCTTTCACAGTGGCATGCAGAATTCAGAATAGAAGGCCCATTTACCAGTTTAATTGACCTCTGTTTGTAAAGCTGGTGTGCATTGCAACTAGAAAGAACATTAACTCCACTGACTTTCAATGTAATCGCCAGATTCTGATCTCACTTGTACTAATGGAAGTCCTCATTAATACTACCATGCCAGTCAAACTCATAAATTCTTTATTAATTATCTGCTTTTATAATATATATTTTTTCCCTTTTCAAAAAACTGCATTTAACTCTGCATACTGAATATAGACTACCCAATGTCTATCAATCAAGCTATCCTGTAAGTCTCCCACTAATTCTGTACTCAAACATTTTCCACCAGCTATGCTCTTTTCTATATTTTAACATAATTGCATACAGCCACAAGTATCCAGTTTGGTTACATAGTCTTTTTCTTTCTCTTTGATTCTAAGTTATCTATACCATAGGCAAGTAGCTCTGTTTCTGCAAATAAAACGCGGTGGCTGAACCATTGTTTCTATTGTGAAGGTGAATCCTACATTTAATAGCATGTGTTCCACTTCTGGTATTATTAAAAGCTGAAGAAACAGCAGTGAATCATAGAAGTTACTGATGGAAAGACATACTAAATTACTGTATTCGTACAACAAACGTGCTAGTCCAATTTCTACCACACCTTTCTTCATTGTTTTTCTCTCCATAAATTTTTGACTGCATTTTCATCTGATTGTGGGGAGTTACATCTTAGCAGAACGCAATGTGTAGTGAAAAGCTTTAATTCTTATTCAAATATACACATCTGGAAAAAAAAAATGCAATCCAGTTTATCTTTAGTAGAGGCTTCTAACACTGCTGTGCAATCAGCATATAATGATATGAGGGAATTCATAGGCTTTTTTAACAATTTTGGAAGTCAATTTAGACAGACATTAGGAAGTGTTCTCTGCTGTAGCTATACCATTATGCAGAAAATAATATAACATTTATTGGGTAGGAGAGAAACTAAGCAAGAGGAAGCCTGATTTTGTAGCCTAGTGCCAGAGAGACTGTCTTGGGAGGGAGAAATGCTTGTGTCTGGTATGTTCTTCCAATTTTCCTTATGAATTTTATTCCGTAACTTTTAAATGCAAATGCAAGAGAGTCCTTGAGGAGTAGGAGGATTCCCTTAACTGAGAATCTAGCATGTACCATACTGAAGAGTTGTTAAAAAGCATGTACAACACTGAAAGGTGTCACAAATGTTCCACTGAAGGTAGGCATAGATTAATCAGTTAGTTATGTTGTGTTTATGCTAAGCAGGGAGAGCACAGGCAGTATCATATCCATGCAGACCAGTTTCATGGAGGCAGAAAATCAGGACACCTGTGAAAACTTAAAAGTGGTGGGTTCTAATATTTTGGTCTGATGCAGGCCTAGAATTGACCTCTCCAAGCTACCCCTAGACAATCTATAAAGCAGCAAGGTAAAGTAAAAAACCAACCAACCAACCAACCAACCAAAAAAAAACCAAAACCACCAAACCACAAACCAAACCAACCAACCAAAAGAAACCAACAAACCAACCAAACAAAAAAACCCTCTTTTTTCTTCTCATACAAGAAGTTTGTCTTCTATGCCCCAGCTACAAGAGGTATTTACAGAATAGAATTTAGACAAATATTTATTCTGACACATGCCTACACCTAAATCCATAAGCAGTCTCTTTTTCAGTACATGGTGTTGCTGAATCACCTGTGTTCTAAATTTCTTCAGAAAGTGAGTCAAAGCATGCATAAAATCATTCTGAAAACAAAAATGAATTGTGATTTTTGTCTTAGCTGAAAATAAGATAAATAAAATAAAATAAATTCTCATGCAAACTACCCCCATTTCTAATTTATTATTTAATCTATTTTCAGAAGTTTGGGTTATTAGGGAGCTCTGACAAGCTTTTAATTGTTTGTAGTTCTGCTCATTTTACTGTGTTACAGTATATAATAGATCATTTATATGCTCAAGTCAAAGGCCTCATCTAAATAAGTGAATTTAGTATCACTTTCAAGTTACTTAGAATCATAGAATCATTAAGGTTGGAAAAGACCTCTAAGATCATCAAGTCCAACCGTCAACCCAACACCACCATGCCCCACTAAACCATGTCCCTAAGCACCACACCTACACGTCTTTTAAATACTTCCAGGGATGGTGACTCCACCACTTCCCTGGGCAGCCTCTTCCAAGGCTTAACCACTCTTTCAGTAAAGAAATTTTTCCTAATGTCCAATCTAAACCTTCCCTGGTGCAACTTGAGGCCATTTCCTCTCGTCCTATCGCTAGTTACTTGGGAGAAGAGACCAACACCCACCTCGCTGCAACCTCCTTTCAGGTAGTTGTAGAGCGCGAGAAGGTCTCCCYTCAGCCTCCTCTTCTCCAGACTAAACAGTCCCAGTTCCCTCAGCCACTCCTCATAAGACTTGTTCTCCAGGCCCTTCACCAGCTTCGTTGCCCTCCTCTGGACACCCTCCAGCACCTCAATGTCCTTCTTGTAATGAGGGGACCAAAACTGAACACAGTATTC
>JAYKAV010003203.1:82372-111101 GCA_035582835.1 Phoebastria nigripes | reverse complement strand
CCAGCCAGTTTTTTACCCAGCGCAGAGTACACCTGTCTAGGCCATGAGCTGCCAGCTTCTCTAGGAGAATGCTGTGGGAGACAGCGTCGAAGGCTTTACTGAAGTCCAGGTAGACCACATCCACAGCCTTTCCCTCATCCCCTAGGCGGGTCACCTGGTCCTAGAAGGAGATGAGGTTAGTCAAGCAGGACCTGCCTTTCATGAACCCATGCTGGCTGGGCCTGATCCCCTGATTGTCCCGAAACAACTATACTTGGTATAGGCCATGTCACAGCTAMCTACCGAGGCAAAACCTGAGGATGCAATGGACCATTCCCATATAGTTCCCCAGTGACTTGTTTCCAAAGTAAGCAAACATGAATGTGCAGCCAGCAGGAAGCAGCAGCATACTCTAAAAACTTGATATGAATGACAGAGATATCAAGGCCCCAGGGCAGGCTCTGGTCAGCCAGCTGAGATGCAAACAAAGGATCCATCAAGTTGTTTATCTTTCTTTCAGAAAATATTGGTGATGAAGCAGCTGTGCTGGAAAGGACCAGGTGATCCTGGTGGACAAGTGACATGTGAGTCAGCAATGTGCTCTTGCAGAGGTAAAAGCTAACCTCTTATTGGGCTGCATTGGCAAAAACAGAGCCAGCGGGCTGAGGAAAGCAAGGATTACTCTTTATTAGAAATTTATAAGATTGCCCCTGATGTGCTGTGTCCAGTCTTGTCTCCCAAGAGACAGACTGAAAAGCTGGAGCAAGTCAGAAGGCAGCCACCAAGATGGTTAGATATTTGGGGCATAATATATAGGAAGAGATGCTGAAAGAACTGTGTTGAACCTGGAGAAGGCTGGGGCAGGGGTGATATGGGATGTGGATGTATTTGCCATCTTTAACTACCCTGTGACTGGCTGTACAGAAGAAAGACCTAAACTCTTCTTGGCTTTGCACAGGGGAAGGAGAAGAGGGATTGCCCATGAGTTGAAGTGAGGGAAATTCTGATCAGTTATAAGAAAAGAATTCCTACCTTGAGGGCAGTCAAATGCTGGAACAGGCTACCCAGAGAAGCTGTTTAATCTCCATCCTTGGAGATATTCAGAATTTGACTGGTTAAGTACTTTTTTCCCCTCTGCTTTGAGCAGGAGTTTGGACTAGATGACCCCTAAAGGTCCCTTCCAACCTAAATTATTCTATAATTGTATGGCTATGTAATTAAGCTGTATTAGAACTGAAATTTTGTGATTTTAAATTACAAAATTAAACTGTAAATTTTAAATATTCTAATGAACTGTCACTTACCTGGTCAGTTCTCCAAATATAATATAAAGTGAAGATGGAAAGAGAAGAAAGAAAACAGGGAAGCTAAAAGGTAAAAATGAACAAACAAACAAAACCCCAAAACAAAACAAAACAAACAAACAAAGAAACAGAGAGAAAAGATATCCTTTAATTGTTCCTAAACACTGTGTCATCTTCTTAAACAGGAATATGAGACTTAATTAATGGATGAAGGGAGTTAATATTAAACTAATAGTTATAAAGTTTAATGGAATTAAATCTTTTTTTTCTTCTGACTAAAAAAAAAAGTTTTATTTACTTTATATTATTTTTTCCTTCATCATGTAAAATCAGTTACTTTTCAGAATGAAATTTTATTCTGAGAAAGCATACATCCCACAGCTATGAATCTTGCTAAACTGTAAGCATTATATTTTTCCCCAAAATGTAGCAATATCTCCCCTCTCTCATTAAAGCTTTTAAATAAAACTATGCTGAAGTGTATTTGTTAAAAAGTAATTGTCCTGATAAAATCAATTTTTTGACATTTAATTCTTTACTATGACGTGAAACACATTGTTAATTTCTGATTGGTTTTCTTCCAAGTTTTCAAAATATATCTAGTAACACATAAAAATTATTAGCTTTTCCATTATTAAATCAAAGCAGAGGTGTTCTTTCTACCCAGTCAATTAATACATTTCACTTTTATGTTTTCCTTGGACTAGAAATAATTTGTTTTAATATTTTTAACGGCCATCATCATTTTAAAGGAAATTATTCTTCAAGTTATTCATTTATTGAACAGTTTGTTTGGTTTTTTGTTTGTCTTATTCTAATATTTCCTTGAAATAAAGAAGAAATTGCAGAAGGCAACCTAACTGATACAGGTTCTAAACTTTTCAATTATTAAAAGATCCCAGGAAGGGGTATTCCTAAAATAAGTATAATTCCAAAAGGAAACTAGTAAAAATATGGGAAATTTTCTGAACTAGATACGAATGCAAGGACAAGCTCATTAGATAAACCAACAAATATAATAATGAGAAAAATTGAAGCTAAACTTCTCAAAGGACTGTGGTCATCAATGTCTAAAAATCAAGAGTTCAGGAAATTACAGTAAAACATTGTATGACTTATCATTGATGCCTCAGAAATTGAATCATGGTTAGAAAAATAGAAGAAACTTGCAAAGATGTGATTGACTGAGATTAGATATGGATAGATATAGATAGATAGATATACATAGATATAGATATAGATATATACACACACACCAGTCATTGGTACATATGAAAAACACTTTAAAATGTAGTACACCTGAAAAAGTAATTAATGAAAAGACTAAGAAAAGAAAAGGGGAGGAGCCAAGCGGTGAGATTTTGCTTCAGACTACATAGATCACACCCTCCAACAACAAGCAGTGTAAATGTAGCACRTTGTATCATCAGTACACTCACTAGCCTTTCAGCGATTAAGATCATCAAGTCTCTCTTTTGTGTTTGGGTTCCAGATTCTCTCTTTATTGTACCTTTCATATAACAATAGTTCCCGAAGCTCAGCAATGTTTGCAATTATGCAGAGCACTGCTGTCCTTCAAAATTTCAGTGGATCGTGGTTCATTTGGTTTCTCAACATGCAAACAGCAGATATTGAAACTCTGATGGTATGGACTGTTCACCATGATTTAGGACCTTATTTTGTGAACTGCTTTATGCTGATCTGACAAACTGTTGTTTGTCCCTTTTGTTGTTGACAAATAATTTTGCTTATTGACAGGACACTTTGAGAGAATATGGTAGACTCTCTCAGTGATTCTGCATTTTTAATTAGYGCAGGTTACTCCTCAGTCCTGGTCACCCAAAGAATCACACTGTAGAAGTACTAATTCACTCCCAGGACTTCTTTTGGAGCAAACCTGTAGATTGTTTTAGATTAAAACTCAGGTGTAGTTCTGGTGGCAATTAAGTGCAATGACTGCTTTCAGCTTTCAGTGTACCTCAAATACACTATGCTCTGTGCAGTCTTTTAACATTATCCCAGCAGGCTTTGAACACCATCCCATGCCCTTATGCTACACTGTCTGGTAAGTGGCATATACCTTCAATTTTATGGTTTAAAAATAACCACCCCTTAATGAATTGCAACACAACCTTCACAATATTCCAGACAGCTTGAACTGCAAAAAAATCACCCCAAAAAATGGGGTGGCCAACAGGGCCACTGCATGTAATTCACAGGAGTACTTTATAAGTACTATATAGTGTGGGTATGGCAGCCTGCTGTCAAGGTAGCTGCTACAAATCCCTCTGCAATATTTGCCCTGGGGGACCAGAATTGTTAACCTCGTTGTGCTGTTTTTGGCTGGGATAGAGTTTATTTTCTTCAGAGTCACYAGTATGGGGCTATGTTCTGAATTTGTGCTGAAAACAATGTTGATAACACAGGGATATTTTCGTTACTGCTGAGCAGTGCTTASACAGAGTCAAGGCCTTTGCTGCTTCTCACACCACCCCACCAGCGAGGAGGCTGGGGGTGCACAAGAAGCTGGGAGGGGACACAGCCGGGACACCTGACCCCAATGACCAAAGGGATATTCCATACCATATGACATCATGCTCAGCATATAAAGCTGGGGGAAGAAGAAGGAAGGGGGGGGACATTCGGAGTGATGGTGTTTGTCTTCCCAAGTAACCGTTACGCGTGATGGAGCCCTGCTTTCCTGGCAATGGCTGAACACCTGCCTGCTGATGGGAAGGAGTGAATGAATTCCTTGTTTTGCTTTGATTCTGTGCGCAGCTTTTGCTTTCCCTATTAACCTGTCTTTATCTCAACCCACGAGTTTTCTCACTTTTACCCTTCCAATTCTCTCCCCCATCCCACCAGGGGGGAGTGAGTGAGCAGCTGTGTGGTGCTTGGTTGCTGGCTGGGGTTAAACCACGACACACATTTAGATGTGTAGATTTAACAGCTGGTTACCATCAATTTACTGCTGAGGAATACGTGTTTGTGGTCCTGTCATTACCTGGGGCTGCTTTTATGTTTTGGTGCTGAGGTGGAGATGAGTGTTACACTTCTGTGCATTTAACTCAGGTAATGCATGTCCTGCTGTTAATAGTGTACTTCTAAAGACCCTTGGGCAGCTTGTACCAGGATGTTGACTCAAATGTTAGCACTGGGAATAAGATTAGGCTATGGGACAATATAGACACAAAATAAATAGATATAAGATGGATGTGAATAAATTTAGATTACATATTAGAATTAATGTTAGTCAGAGAAATGAGATTCTGAAAATATATCTCTCTCTGTGAGAAATAGGGGCTAAAAATAAAAATTAAGGAAAGTTCAATGAATTTCTTTAAAATATTATAGACCTGGTTTTGTGCAGTAGCAAATGTGTGTACCAAATGAGTATAAGATCCTTTGCAACTTATTAATACAGCGGAGAGGAAACAGTCTAGGAGGTTTCTGGAGTGTGTGGAAGATAACTTCCTGACACAGCTCGTGAGTGAGCCAACTAGGGAAGGTGCCCCACTGGAGCTCTTGTTTGTGAACAGTGAAGGACTTGTGGATGATGTGATGGTTGGAGGCCATCTTGGGCATAACAATCATGAAATGATAGAGTTTTCGATTCTTGGAGAAGTAAGGAGGGCGGTCAGCAGAACTGCTACCTTGGACTTCCAGAGGGCAGACTTTGGCCTGTTTAGGAGCCTGGTTGATAGAGTCCCTTGGGAGGCAGTCCTGAAGGGCAAAGGAGTCCAGGAAGRCTGGACATTCTTCAAGAAGGAAGTCTTAAAGACACAGGAGCAGGCCGTCCCCATGTKCCAAAAGATGAGCCCGCGGGGAAGAAGGCTGGCCTGGCTGAACAGAGAGCTTTTGCTGGAACTTAGGGAAAAAAAGAGAGTTTATGACCTTTGGAAGAAGGGGCAGGCAACTCAGGAGGACTACAAGGATGTTGTGAGGTTATGGAGGGAGAAAATTAGAAGGCCTAAAGCCCAACTAGAAYTTAACCTGTAAAAGACAATAAAAAATGTTTCTGTAAATACCTTTGCAACAAAAGGAGGGCTAAGGAGAATCTCCATCCTTTATTGGATGCGGGGGGAAACATAGTGACAAAGGATGAGGAAAAGACTGAGGTACTTAATGCCTTCTTTGCCTCAGTCTTTACTAGTAAGACCAGTTGTTCTTGGGGTACCCAGCCCCCTCAGGTAGAAGACAGGGACAGGGAGCAGAAYRAAGCCCCCATAACCCAAGGGGAAATGGTTAGTGACCTGCTACACCACTTAGACACACACAAGTCTATGGGGCCRGATGGGATCCACCCAAGGGTACTGAGGGAGCTGATGGAAATGCTCGCCAAGCCACTTTCAATCATTTCTCAGCAGTCCTGGATAACCAGGGAGGTCCCAGTTGACTGGAGGTTAGCAAATGTGATGCCCATCTACAAGAGGGGCTGGAAGGAGGATCYGGGGAACTACAGGCCTGTCAGCCTGACCTCGGTGCCAGGGAAGGTTATGGAGCAGATCATCTTGAGTGCCATCATGCGGCATGTACAGGCCAACCAGGTGATCAGGCCCAGTCAGCATGGGTTCATGAAAGGCAGGTCCTGCTTGACTAAACTGATCTCCTTCTATGACCAGGTGACSCGCTTAATGGATGAGGGAAAGGCTGTGGATGTGGTCTACCTAGACTTTAGTAAAGCCTTTGACACCATTTGCCACAGTAGTCTCCTGGAGAAACTGGCTGCTTGTAGCTTGGACAGGCGTACTCTTCACTGGGTAAAAAAGTGGCTGGATGGCCAGGCCCAAAGAGCTGTGGTGAATGGAGTTCAATCCAGTTGGTGGCCAGTCACAAGCGGTGKTCCCCAGGGCTCAGTAGTGGGGACAGTTCTGTTTAATAGCTTTATCAATGATCTGGATGAGGGGATTGAGTGTTCCCTCAGTAAGTTTGCAGATGACACCAAGTTGGGTGGGAGTGTTGATTTGCTTGAGGGTAGAAARGCTCTACAGAGGGATCTGGACAGGCTGGATTGATGGGCCAATTGTATGAGGTTCAACAAGGCTAAGTGTTGGGTCCTGCACTTGGGTCAAAACAACCCCATGCAATGCTACAGGCTTGGGGAAGAGTGGCTGGAAAGCTGCCTGTCAGAAAAGGACCTGGGGGTGCTGGTTGACAGCCGGCTGAATATGAGCCAGCAGTGTGCCCAGGTGGCCAAGAAGGCCAACGGCATCCTGGCCTGTATCAGGAATAGTGTGGCCAGCAGGAGTAGGGAGGTGATTGTGCCCCTGTACTCGGCACTGGTGAGGCTGCACCTGGAATACTGTGTTCAGTTTTGGGCCCCTCACTACAAGAAGGACATTGAGGTGCTGGAGCGTGTCCAGAGGAGGGCAASGAAGCTGGTGAAGGGTCTGGAGAATAAGTCTTATGAGGAACGGCTGAGGGAACTGGGACTGTTTAGCCTGGAGAAGAGGAGGCTGGAGGGAGACCTTATCACTCTCTCCAATTACCTGAAAGGAGGTTGTAGAGAGGTGGGTGTTGGTCTGTTCTCCCAAGTAACTAGCGATAGGACGAGAGAAAATGGCCTCAAGTTGTGTGAAGGGAGGTTTAGTTTGGATATTAGGAAAAAATTCTTTACTGAAAGAGTGGTCAAGCCTTGGAACAGGCTGCCCAGGGAAGTGGTTGAGTCACCATTGCTGGAGGTATTTAAAAGATGTGTAGATATGGCACTTAGGGACATGGTTGTAGGATACCAACTGGCAGCTAACACCAAGGCCAACTTGTAACCCACTGGAACAAAGAACTGTTTTCCAAGGACAGGAGACAAAACTTGATAAGGGAGCAGGGGGTGGAGATCCCCTGAGCCTGTCCGAGGAATGTCTCAAACACTCACAAGACTGGBGGATGGTGAATCCCAGGAAGGCTCCTCTGTAGAGAGTTAACTGGGTCTGGCCTTGGGAGAAGAAATATGATGACACCATAAGTTGGCCAAACAAGGGAGTACCAAGACAAGCGCTAAGAGAACAAGAACTGCTGATAAAACCAAAGAAACAACTACTTGAACTATAGGTGAACTATCCTAATTAGCATACTAAAAAATCCACCCACCAGGAGGAAAAGCCCCCTACCCAACAAAGCCCCTTCCCCACTGAATATGYRCAGTAAAAAGAAAGGACACTGTGACTTTAAGTGAAGACGAGACATACAAGAACCAATAGAAGCGAAACTCTCTGAGCTACGAAACTGCCACCGTAGCAGAGGGGCAGTTTGAAGTGAATGGTGGGCATAAAAGGAGAACCTTTTTGGGAACTTGTGGGAACTTTTGAAGGAGCGCTCCTACACACCAGAGACCCCCGTTGGCTGGACCAGTGCTGGAACCCGGACCGGCAATCCCTTTCTCTCTCTCTCTCTTCCTTTCTCTCACTCTCTTCTTCTCACTTTCTTTTATTCTTTTCCCTTTTTCTAGTAAGTAACACAAGGAATAAACTCCCACAGCAGTGGTGAGCAATAAGCTTCTCTGCTCCCCGATCATTTACCAATGAGCCTAGCTATGGAGGAAGAGTCTTTGTTTATCAACAGACCTTGAGTGTCGTTTCACCTTAATCCATACAAATCTGGGTCACCTCTCCCTCCGCATAGGCAGGACGTGACTGGTTTAGTGGTGTACTTGGCAATGTTAGTTTAATGGTTGGACTCGACCTTAAAGGTCTTTTCCAACCTAAATGATTCTATGATTCTATGATTCTATGATTATGTACTACAGTGCCTTGCATATTTTCTTTAAATATTTAACAATAAAGAAAATGTACAGAGCTGCATGAGCTACAGAGCAATTTTGCAACTCATTGATTGGAACAGTCTTGCACTTTGTCCTTCTCAGATTCAAAACACAGATAGAAGAGCTCAACATTAAAATCCAATTGCCTTACTCATATGAATAGTCCTATTTTCAGCAGTCCCCCTGAGGATTATAGCAAGAAAATAGGAACATCATTATAAACTATGTTAAAATGGAGATGATAGATGATGGATTAAACAGAGGAGAGAGGTCAGAAGCGAAAAGTGAGAACTCTGAGTCATTTACATAGAAATAGTCGGAACCCTGTGTATAGAGGAAATTATGCAGAAATATCACACCAGGAAAGAAAAGTAGGGGGTCACAGTATGGAAAAGATTGCAGGGAGAGAGATGTTATGTGACTTAAACAAAGTAGAAAAGATCTACCTCCTTGAAACTGTGAGCCCAGATCTCTTAGTTACAGAGTCAGGTTTTCTTTTGCCTGTTCTTTTATTTGGCCCATGTATCCTAGATTACAGATTCTTTTTCTTCATTCTGTAGAGAAAATCTGAGTTCCCACACTGACATACAATTTTTTTTGTCTCCAGCTACCTCGTCCATGGTGTGATAGAGAAAAAAGATGTTGCCAATTGGATCAGTGTGACTTTACTTGCAGAAGCGAAGTACTAGAAATGTGAAGAGGTATGGTACTACAGAGAGTAAGTCTTAGAACAGTTACCCTAGGTCCATTTGTTAGTCATGCAATGCTCGTGGCATAAAGATCAATTATCAAAAAAAAGGAGAAAAACATATTGGATAATGAAAGTACTGGAGAAAAGTTTTGAAAGTGGGGAGATTTTTACAAGGTTGAAAAACATTGCACACCAAACAATGCTTACAAAGTACAAGACTCACTGCAAATGGAATCAATAGGAGTGTTCGTACAGTATTACATCCATAAAGCATGTCATCCATGACACAATTATTAAATATTCAGTGAAATGCATTTAGGTAGCTAGGAGTGCCAGCATTCAAATGACTACAAAATTAGATTAAGTACAAAATAAAGGAAACCATACACGCAAGCGTAACAATGAAATTCCCTATGTGTAAAAGTAAATATGAGAGACAGTGAAATTTCAGAAAGGTTCTGACCCAAAAAAACTTAGGAAAAAATTCGTCATAGCTAGCATTTTATTACTCAACAAAAGCTGATATTTTCAGCGTATATAAAATATATTTGTACCACTTTTTTTTAAAGTTATTACCACATAACTACCTGAAAACACCTTAGCAGCAAAATGTCCTTAAGAAAATAGTGGAAGTTACAGAAAAATGAATGCAAGCACCAACCCTTATGTGTTGCTGTGTGTCTCTTCTGTGTCCAGTATGTGCATCCCAAAGGGAAAGTTGTTACCATGATCTTTCATTAGGCTGCCACCATTTCTCGTATCATACTTAGGCATTCACTGTTTCCCTCAGCTGGAATGGTTTGGGTTGCCTTATTCTCCATCAAATATATGTGACTTTCATAGGCCACACAGAAGATCAGTAAGTCATGTACGTCTGCTGAGGGGACAATCTTTTTGAAGTCAGGTTTTCAAAGCCCTCATGAAAAGAAAAGAGATCTTGGAGTCCCTTCACAGATAAGTCTTCATGACTGCTGTTTGACCTTAAAAAAAATAAATCTCTCAACAGTTAGTCCCTCAACTCTTCAGCAGAGAGAATCATAGACCTCCTGTCTCTTCACAGATCTCTCATGGACTCTATCTTTCACATCCATTAATTCTCAGTACTTTGATTCCTGCGTCCTGAGCATGCAAATCCCCCATATACCAGAGCTTGATCTCCTCCGTAGTATTATTTCAGACAAGCAGGATTTGCCTTTTGTATTACTACATAAAGCATTGAAAGAATAAACATTACATTACTGGAATGAGGAATCATACYACCTTTAATACATCTTCTGGTTCTATACATTTAAGGATCACCATTTCTGTGAAACCAGGAAAAGCATAAAGGAAAGCTTTCCCTTTCCTTYTTTTTCCCAGAAAACGATGTAAGGGATGGTAACATTTTATCTAATCCTTGAACTTTCCCAAGTTTCTGCCCTTCTCAAGGTTTCCCACTGTTCTACTGCATTAAGAGATAACTCCTTTTATAGCTTGGCTCCCAACTACATTGGCATTGACACTGTGGAAAATGTACTTCACAGACTTGTCTTCAATGACCGAGAGAGACACTAGGCCTATCATTACATGTTTACTGAAAAGTAGTGACTAGGTGTGCTGAACTGTGCTTTTCTAACAAAATGTTTTGGCATTCATATGGGCAAGCTCTCTGATAGGATGCATAGGCACACACTTATGCAGCAGACATGTCAGCCTCCATTCATTGTAGTGTAGTATTTTGCCCAATTTATTCCTCAGCATGTATTTTCTCTGTTAAAGATATTGATTCTACCGCAACTGTCTGGCAAATATCCTGCTGATACTTCTAACAACAAAAAGCATCTGGCCAGAAAAAACAACCCCCCACCATTATTTTTTACAAGCTTTCTTTCATTTCACCAAATAAGAGTCAATTGTTAACTCAATTTGAATCCCCTACTGATAGAAGACAATTATAAAATAGCTTTTAATTCGTAAGTAGAAAATAAAGAGTTTCCCTCTGAGTATGAAAACTGTTTGGTTTCTCCCATTATTTTTGTAATACAGTGTCAGATAATTCTCAGTATTAAGGACATTTTTAAAAGCTCAAATAGGGACAAGTCTCCGTTTTATCCAGCTATATAGGGGAGAATTACTATACTCAATTATTGAGAATTATTATACTCAAGCAGAGAATTATCATCTTGGAGAAATTCTAGCCTGATTACTGCAATCTGTGAATGGATTTAATGTTTCATTGTTTCAAAAGCTGGGATGAAACTTTAATCTGGGCTTGAGAATTGTAGTATAAATTAAGTATATCCAGGGTTTGAGATCCCAAACAAAACACTGGAAAACCAAAAAGCTCCCTCATCAGTTCCTTACCACACAGCACTACCCTCCTTGCAAGTGCTTGAAAATTTCATCTAAACAGTGTCGTGATTTAACCCCAGCCAGTAACTGAGTCCCACACAGCCACTCACTCACTCCCCCCTGGTGGGATGGGGGAGAGAATTGGAAGGGTAAAAGTGACAAAACTCGTGGGTTGAGATAAAGACAGTTTAACAAGTCAGGCAAAAGCTGCACGCACAGGAAAAACAAGGAATTCCTTCACTACTTCCCATCGTCAGGCAGGTGTTCAGTCATCGCCAGGAAAGCAGGGCTCCATCACGCGTAACGGTTACTTGGGAAGACAAACGCCATCACTCCGAACGTCCCCCCTTCCTTCTTCTTCCCCCAGATTCATATGCTGAGCATGACTTCATATGGTATGGAATATCCCTTTGGTCATTTGGGGTCAGCTGTCCCGGCTATATCCCCTGCCAGCTTCTTGTGCACCCCCAGCCTCCTCGCTGGTGGGGTGGTGTGAGAAGCAGAAAAGGCCTTGACTCTGTGTAAGCACTGCTCAGCAGTAACTGAAACATCCCTGTGTTATCAACACTGTTTTCAGCACAAATCCAAAACACAGCCCCATACAAGCTACTATGAAGAAAATTAACTCTATCCCAGCCAAAACCAGCACACAGAGAAAACTTAATCTGATAAAATAACATGGTCTTTAGTTAAACATATCACTGGAAAGGACTTTGTAAGCAAATGAGGTAAAATTACTTCTGTGACCACACTTTTTTCTTACTGATAAAACAGAAGACAGAAAATACTTRGTAGTATCTGCCAGTTTCACTGATGGCCATTTTTCTGGACAATCATGCTGTACAAAATTGCCTAGCAGACATCTGTTCCATTGAGTGCTGGAGCCCTAAATGATCCATATTGCATAACATAAAAGATGGATTTTATTATACACCTCATGGAGCTCCAGAAAGACATAACTGAATAGCAGAATAGTCCCTTATGTCTTTGCAGTTTTTCCTGGTCATGCCAAGATGTGTTAAAACTTGTCCTAGTTTATTGAGTTTAGTTTATTGACTCAAGTATCAAATAGTAGGTGCCTAGATCATTTATTTCAGTTCGTCCATTAGTGTTGCTGCAGTTCTCAACTCTCTCTCACATGAAAGCTTCTGGCAGTTTTGTCAACATGCTGTCTCTTAACATTCCTGTACAAGGGGAGCCAGGAACCCCTGGGATCCCTGGAGAATCTTGGTTCCTTGAAAATAATTTCATCTGCAAGATCAAAACTCATTTTCCTCTGGGAACCTCTTTGGAAGACTTGCTGCTGAAAACCTAAGCTCGTATACAATAACTTTAAGTAATGGGTATCATTAGGGGAATTGAGGTAGGTCAGTCTGCCAACAAAGCTCTCTGTACCAATACTTTTCTAGTTTCATCACCAAATGGACTGGAGAGCAGAAATGGATTTTGTGAGTTTCCGTTTTCCTTTCCGATCTTCTGGCTGTGAGCTTTACATACACACTTTAAAAATAAGTGCTAATCATTATGCATTGACAGTGTTAGAAGACTGAAGTATCTCTAAATTAGTCTGTCTTGTAGAAAGACTAGGCAAGCAATTTCTAAATAAAGTGTTGAAGGAGAAATAAGTTTCTAACCTATTCACAGATAGGATACTCCTAAATCAAGCAGCATCTGCAATCAGTTCACACATAAATTATAAAAAGAGACACACACAGGTGAAACAAGTTGAAAGTTAAAGCTAAATGAAATGAAAACCAGATGCTGAGTCAACTAGTCTCCTAGGTACATCTCAGAAGAGAACACATCCAGAAGAAGTGGTTATTTTTATTTWAAAAAAAAGCTCTTTTTTGCATGCAGGACCTGTTAAGGGCAGAGAAAAGTGATCCCACAAAAAACCATGTGCTAAAGAATATTGAATAGATGCTTCAGAGGACTCAGATCTGAGCCCAAACGTGGTCAAAAGGCTATAGATAGAAACTGCCTAAGAATGTACTCTATTATTATATCATTTATTGTTTATTTTTATGATGAATAAGGTATTTTATGCCTAGTTCAAATCTTGAAAGAGTTTGACTTTAGACTGAGTGTAGTTTTGAAAGTAGCATTGTACAGAAGGGATTTCAGCTGTCCGCAGTGATCCAGGGAGCCATGGTCAGCTGAGACACAGGTCTTTTTAATATGAAGGGGATAGAGATTGTGTGCCATGAAACATGCAAGCAAGGCCGGGAAGAAGAAATAATTCTGTGTTTATGTTTAAGAGTGTATCTGTCTAGTGTTTTTTTGACCCAAACCAGCAACCTCTTCCTTGTAGATCAGAAGCTGCTGATCAGGAAAAATGTGGAAGCTATCTTTATAAGTATCTGGCTACACGCACAGACAAAATGATACGTAATTTCAGCAGCATGTTTCATGACAAAAGACTTCCTGAGGAAGTGAGCAAAGTTACATATTTAGGGTCAGATCCCACCCCAGACACTTTATGCCATTCTGGCAGTACAAAGCAGAAGGAAAGGATTGGCTTTAGGTGTAGATCATTGAGTGAAGTTAGTTCTTTTCCTTCTGTGCAATTTCCTCTGTCCTCCTTCTGCGCTAGGATAAGAACCTAAACATATGCAGTGCTGGAGCTTGACTCTAAGTCTTTAGTGCTGCACACCCAGGAGCTCAGAGCCTGAGAGGACACCACTGTGTCAGATCCAACAGGAGAATGACTGCTTCATACATGAACAAGAGTAAAAGTAAGAGAGAGAAAAAAATAAAAGAAAGGAAATCTTTTCATTTGCACCTGTATCGACAAACGATCTACACTGGTGTTATTTCCTGTAACACTGGTATAAGGGGTTGTCTTGAATGAGTGGTTTAAGGCTGCTTAAAGAATCACTGTCAAAGGTATTAGCAGAAAGTGATTTTAATAGATATTTATAAAAGCGTGACTTAACAGAATTCGATGGCAAGGTTCACTCTACCACTTACTACATGGATTAAGTATTCAAAGGAATATCGTGTTAGAATTGAATTAGAATGATTTATACAGATATCGAGGACAAAAAGGGTATGGGAGACCCTCCCGTTGAGTCACAAGGTTCAAAGTAGACCTGGCTGGATCCAATCTTAATCTCAGACTTGGACAACAGTTTATGTCTAATAGGAGAGATATGTGGAATAAGGAAATCCTCCCATTGAGTCACGAGGTTCAGAGTAGACCCCTTTTTGCTTTCTAAACTCCTTCTCAGAGAGGAGTCTAGGTGCGACTGGATCTAACCCTAGTCTCAGACTTGGTCAACGGTTTATGTCTAAGGGATTAGATGTGTCTAGCAGCAACCTAAAATTCATTCATAGTTTTAAGCTGGATCATGAGATTTTAGCAGCACTTGATCATTGATTAATTTAACATTTACAAAGTGAGTTAATAGAGCCTACTACAATCACTACAGTGACTTAATTACACATTATGCTTACTATTGGTTATCTAAATCAACTCACACACACGCGCACACAAGGGCCTAAAGCTAGATAAAGGCACCTGTTAAAAATTCCCCTCGAGTCTCGTGAAATACTCACGTTAAATGTCTTGGCATTTCTCAACAGGCAAAGGGTTGAATAATAAAAGAATAATCTTCACTAGCTGCACTGAGTTACACTTACTCTTTTCCTCAACTATCCAGGAACTAAGCCCGACATTTTTACATCCCTTAAAGCCCATTTTGAGTCTGTTCACATTGCAGAGGCCTTGAGGATGGCCTGTATTGAGGTCAATTTTGCTTACAGTACATTTTAGAAAGATGACAAATATAGATGCCATGAGAAGACAAATTTTCTTGCAAACCCATAAGCCTGTACCTATTTAATGCTAAATCTGTACAGTTTTATTCTAATGCTTTATGTTGGTGAAGACTGATCACTGCATAAGCTGTTGCCTGGGCAACGAGCATGAGCAAAAAGAATGAATAGCTGTCCCTGAAGGAAAGAGTCACTGCACTTTATTGATAAAGTTCCCCGACATAGTTTTCTTCCCCTTAATCTCTAAGCTCAGAGCAYAGGCCTGAATCCAAAGCATGTGGGTAGTCTCTGAATTATTCGCTTATTTCAAATGGCTAAATCTGTGATATGAGCACTGCTGGAATAGATAATGTATTCTCTTGAACTTCAGATTTTGAGAAAGTTTGGTGAGTGATATTCATGCATACTGAAAAAAACGCTTTTGCTGTAACTCTCTGATTAACCTTACTATGACTTAGTGTTGCTTGAACAAAACGATGGCATTCATGCTACCTCTTTTCTGCAAGATGTCTAAACAGAAGTGCAAAGCCTCCTTCAGCCAATGGTCAATCTTTCTGTGTGGTGATCTCTCCCTTCTGAAGCCAACTAATTCATTGCCATACTTTGATAACACATCTATTGAAAATGCTGCAATTTGAGATCATATTAAAAAAAAGAAGTCTCTCAGAGAACTTGGTATATCTTTCTTTCTACAGCTTTGCAACAAATAGTAGAAACAGTTTCATTGTAATTGCCTAGAATAGAGACAACATTATACCTTTCCCTTTTTCCTCATTATGGAAGATTTAGAACAGGATTCATCTGCACTAACTTAAGTATCTAAATGTTACAGGTTGGATTCAGCTTGAGACTGCAGGCTTTTAAATTTAGTCATGGAATTCATTTGCTAGTGCTGGCAGCTCACAGATTTAGAGAGCTATTCATCTGACCAACTGTAGATATCTACCTTAAAGTGAGATATCAGATTCCAACACTCTGTTAACTAGAGGGTAGTTTCTCATAGGCAAACATAAGTATCAAATGTCATTGGAAACTCCTTAGGGTATTTGAGACATCTACATGAGGCTGGACCTACAGCTGACCTCTGCCTTCCCAGGTTGACAGTTGGAGCTCAGGCAAGATAATGTACTATCTCAAATTGCATTAGAAACTAAGGCAAATTAAGAAATTTTGACAAATCAACTAAGCCCTACTTCTGTGATGGAAACTTAAATACTTATATGCAGACACTTACAGTTAGACATTTGGAGTCTGGAGCCTGAGCTCATCTAAAATAGTTATGACATTTTTGCTGAAAACTTCCTGTACTTTCTACTTTCTCTGCAACATTTCCTGGCAACCCATTAATCAGTAAATATTATGTGGGGTTTATTTGCTTTGTTTTGTTTTGTTTTTTTATTCTCAATCTGATTTGCAAGGCAATTACCTTTTCTATTTCTCCCATGTACTAAGAACATGATTTCTTAAGTTAAACAATCTAGATTCATATTTTGAATTCAGGTACTATGTTCTTTCACTGATAACTGGCCAGCATGGAACAATCACATAAATAAATGTCTATAGATAAGTCTGGTATCAGTCACCCCTATACATAAGAAGAAATCTTGGAGGTGAAAGTCAGCTCATTTAGAAAGGGATGATGGAAAAGCAGGGCCATCACGAGGAGGGGAGGAGGAAGAGGAGGAACTCGTAAGTGAGACGGAAACCACCCGATCCCTACCCCTGAGTGAGTTGCAAGATATGCGAAAATATTTCAGCCGTCGTCCAGGCAAGCCCATTGTCACCTGGCTGCTCCGATGCTGGGATAACGGGGCCAGTATCCTGGAATTAGAGGCTAAGGAAGCCAAACAGTTGGGATCCCTCTCTAGGGAAGGGGGCATTGACAAAGTGATTGGGCAAGGGGCACGAATCCTCAGCCTCTGGAGGCGACTCCTGTCAGGCGTGAAGGAAAGGTATCCCTTCAAGGAAGMTGTTATATATCACCTAGGCAAATGGACCACTACGGAGAGAGGGATCCAGTACCTGAGGGAATTAGCCATGCTGGAGGTGGTTTATAGTGACCTGAACAATGAGTAATTATCCAAAGATCCAGATGAAGCCCAGTGTACGTGACCCATGTGGCGGAAGTTAGTATGGAGCACACCAATGTTGTAGGCCAATTCATTGGCGATAGTGTCCTGGAAAGATGAAGATGCACCAACGGTGGATGAAACGGTTACCAAACTCCGAGAATATGAAGGAAGTATCTCTTCTTCCCTTGTCTCTGTTGTGGAGAAACTGTCCCGGAAGGTCCAGCAACTCAAAGAGGATAGGTCCTACTCTCCACCTGTATGGACCAGTATCTCAGCTATTAGGAGTCAGCATTCTTCTGCTCAARWGAGARGATATAGARGGTACACACCWYGGGGCACCCTGTGGTTTTACCTGCGTGACCACGGAGAGGACATGAGGAAGTGGGATGGAAAATCTACCTCAACCCTAGAGGCATGGGTACGTGAGTTGTAAGGAAAAACAATCAACCACACAAGGGGGTTCTCCCAGGAAAATTGCTGCTCCAGTTTCCAGAGAAAAACTGCCTCACGCTGGTCCAGTTTCCAGTGAACAATTCCCCAGACAGAGTAGAAGGACTGATCTTACCAACTGTAATGAAGGAGTTCTTCACCGGTATTCACAAGACGTGAGTAATGAGAACTAGACAGGCCCTGCCTCCAGCCAGGTGGAGGAAAGGGACAACCGGGTTGACTGGACTGTGTGGATKCSKTGGCCTGGCACATCAGACCCACAGGAGTATAAGGCTCTAGTAGACACCAGTGCACAGTGTACCCTGATGCCATCAAGCTATRAAGGGGCAGAACCCATTTGTATTTCCGGAGTGACAGCGGGATCCCAAGAGCTGACTGTACTGGAAGCCAAAGTAAGCCTAACCAGGAATGAGTGGCAAAAGCACCCCATTGTCACTGGCCCAGAGGCTCCGTGCATCCTTGGCAAAGGCTACCTCAGGAGAAGGTATTTCAAGGACCCAAAAGGCAATATCGCACCAACCGAGGCTCCCTGATTCCCATCCATAAGCTGATTCATAGACTGGAGAGCCAAGGAGTGATCAGCAAGACTCGCTSACCCTTTAACAGTCCCATATGGCCAGTGCAAATGTCTAATGGAGAGTGGAGACTAACAGTAGGCTATCGTGGCCTGAACGAAGTCACGCTGCTGCTGAGTGCTGCCGTGCTGGATATGCTAGAACTTCAATATGAACTGGAGCAGCCAAGTGGTATGCCACCACTGATATCGCTAATGCCTTTTTCTCAATCCCTTTGGCAGCAGAGTACAGGCCACAGTTTGCTTTCACTTGGAGGGGCRTCCAGTACACCTGGAATCGACTGCCCCAGGGSTGGAAACACAGCCCCACCATTTGCCATGGACTGATCCAGACTGCACTGGAACAGGGTGAGGCTCCRGAACACCTGCAATACATKGATGACATCRTYRTATGGGGCAACACAGCAGGAGAAGTTTTTGAGAAAGGGAAGAGAATAGTCCAAATCCTTCTGAAGGCYGGTTTTGCCATAAAACAAAGTAAGGTCAAGGGACCTGCACAGGAGATCCAGTTTTTAGGAATAAAATGGCAAGATGGACGTTGTCACATCCCAATGGATGTGATCAACAAAATAACAGCCATGTCTCCACCAACTAGCAAAAAGGAAACACAAGCTTTCTTAGGCATGGTGGGTTTCTGGAGAATGCATATTCCAAATTACAGTCAGATCGTAAGCCCTCTCTATCAAGTGACCCAGAAGAAGAACGATTTCAAATGGGGCCCTGAGCAATGACAAGCCTTTGAACAAATTAAACGGGAGATAGTTCAGGCGGTAGCCCTTGGGCCAGTCCGGGCAGGATAAGATGTAAAGAATGTGCTCTACACCACAGCCGGGGAGAATGGCCCTACCTGGAGCCTCTGGCAGAAAGCACCAGGGGAGACTCGAGGTCGACCCCTAGGGTTTTGCAGTCGGGGATACAGAGGATCCGAAGCCCRCTATACTCCAACTGAGAAGGAGATATTGGCAGCATATGAAGGGGYTCGAGCTGCTTCAGAARTGGTTGGTACTGAAGCACAGCTCCTCCTGGCACCCCGACTGCCGGTGCTGGGGTGGATGTTCAAAGGGAGGGTCCCCTCCACATATCATGCAACCAATGCTACGTGGAGTAAGTGGGTCCCACTGATCACACAACGGGGCGAATAGGTAACCCCAGTCGCCCAGGAATCTTGGAACTGGTCGTGGACTGGCCAGAAGGCAAAGACTTTGGAATACCTCCAGAGGAGGAGGTGATGCGTGCTAAAGAGGCCCCACTGTATAATAAACTACCAGAAAATGAGAAGCAATATGCCCTGTTCACTGATGGGTCCTGTCGTCTTGTGGGAAAGCGTCGGAGGTGGAAGGCTGCTGTATGGAGTCCTATATGACAAGTCGCAGAAACTCCCGAAGGAGAATTGTGCCAGTTTGCAGAGGTGAAAGCCATCCAGCTGGCTTTGGATATTGCTGAACGAGAAAAATGGCCAGTACTTTATCTCTAGACTGACTCATGGATGGTGGCAAATGCCCTGTGGGGGTGGTTGCAGCAATGGAAGCACAACAACTGGCAGTGCAGAGGTAAACCCATCTGGGCTGCCGCATTGTGGCAAGATATTGCTGCCCGGGTAGAGAACCTGATGTAAAAGTATGCCATGTAGATGCTCAYGTACCYARGAGTCGGGCCACTGAAGAACATCAAAACAACCAGCAGGTGGATCAGGCAGCTGAGATTGAAATGGCTGTGATGTTGTGCTTGCCTCGTCCCTGACCTAACCTTTTCCCATAACCCTGCTCAAGTGATAACCACCTGTGGTGATTGTGATGGATGCATCTGGTTGTGATGCATGTATCCAGCTCAAAGTGGATTCGGGGGAGACAGATAACAACACAATAGGCAATGCGTTCACCTAACCACAGTGCTGGTCAATGTCCGACTCAAGCCAAATTTGGAAGAAACTAACATCTGCAGTCAGTATGTAAATATGACTATGAGTCAATCATCTTACCCCCATAAATAGTGGGCAGCCCAAGAGCCTTTGAGCTCTCCCACACGGCAACGTACTGCATGCCAGGATCTCCCCTTGAGTAGGGATGCCTCTCACGGTTACTCCTCGAGGCTGAGAGATTCCTTGCCGCAACAGATTCTTGGTAAGTGACTAATAGCATGCTGAAACTTGGAAATCTTAGCTGAGTGATATAAAGGATTGATTGCGCACATATATAATCCTTTAGACATAAACCGTTGACCAAGTGTGGGACTAAGTTTGGATCTAGCCGCACCTAGACTCCTCTAAGGGAAGGAGTTTTGAAAGCAAAGGGGGTCCTTTCTGAACCTCATGATTCAATGGGAGGGTCTCCCTGACGGTTTTGTCTGACCCTGTCTTCCATGCAGTAAATAATCAAGTGTACCTTGCCATCAAATCTTGTAAAACCTCTATCGCATTTACCATTGAACTTTGTTAAAACACTGTCTTACATCAGTAAACATATTGCTGCTTCTCTCTTACGAATGAAGAACATCTCTCTCACTCCTTCTGCAACAGTGGCTCAGGTGAATCTGGACTGGCAACAKAAGGGTGAATTATTTATAGCTCGGTGGGCCCATGACACCTCAGGCCATCAAGGAAGAGATGCAACATATAGATGGGCTCATCATCAAGGGGTGGACTTGACCATGGACDCTATTGCACAGGTTATCCATGAATGTGAAACATGCACTGCCATCAAGCAAGCCGAGCGAGTAAAGCCTTTCTGGTATGGAGGATGATGGCTGAAATATAAATATGGGGAGGCCTGGCAGATTGATTATGTCACACTCCCACAAACCCACCAAGGCAAGTGCCATGTGCTTACAATGGTGGAAGCAACCACCGGATGGCTGGAAACATATCATGTGCCCCATGCCACCACCTGGMACACTATCCTGGGCCTTGAAAAGCAAGTCCTATGGYGMCATGGCACCCCAGAAATAATTGAGTCAGACAACAGGACTCATTTCCAAAACATCCTCATAGACACCTGGGCCAAAGGCAGGCAGCATGGCATTGAGTGGGTATATCACATCCCCTATCATGCACCAGCCTCTGGGAAAAGAGAACGATACAATGGACTGCTAAAGAGTACACTGAGAGCAATGGGTGGTGGGACATTCAAGCATTGGGATACGCATTTAGCAAAAGCCACCTGGCTAGTCAACACTAGGGGTTCTTTCAATCAAGCTGGCCCTGCCCAATCAAAACTTTTACGTACTGTAGATGGGGATAAAGTCCCTGCAGTGCACATAAAAAATATGCTGGGGAAGACAGTCTGGGTTAGTCCTGCCTCGGGCAAGGGAAAACCCATTCGTGGGATTGCTTTTGCTCGAGGACCTGGGTGCACTTGGTGGGTAATGCGAAAGGATGGGGAAGCCCGATGTGTACCTCAAGGGGATTTGATTTTGGGTGAAAATAGCCAATGAACTGAATTGTATGATGTTAATTGCTATATAATACTGTATGTCACCACTTCTAAGGCGGCTATATGCCGTATCAATGGCATTACAGTAAGAATCACCCAGATTAATGAAGAATGAACTTTGGTGAAAACTGAGCGAAGTGTGACAATAATGGAACCAGAACTGGCTTCAGGATGCAACAATCCAACACCACATACCATCTCTCCTGCCCTGAAAGACTGTTACAACAGTTGGAGCCCAAAGTTATGGACTAAATGAACTCAATGGAGGTTTTAGAGGGATGGCCCCTAGACTAAGGGAGTGATATCTGTGTGTATATATCAAAAGACAAGAAAAGTGGTGGTGATTAATTGGAATGTATTGGAAAAAGTGAGACCTAGGCATGACGTAAATGGTATAGAATAAGSGGTGGATACTGTCCTGGTTTCGGCTGGGATAGAGTTAGTTTTCTTCCTAGGATCTGGTATAGTGCTATGTTTTAGATTTAGTATGAGAAGAATGTTGATAACACACTGATGTTTTAGTTGTTGCTAAGTAGTGTTTACACTAGTCAAGGACTTTTCAGCTTCCCATGCTCTGCCAGGTGCACAAGAAGCTGGGAGGGAGCATAGCCAGGACATGTGACCCAAACTGGCCAACGGGGTATTCCTTACCATGTGAGCTCATGCTCAGTATATAAACTGGGGGGAGTTGGCTGGGGAGCAGTGATCACCACTTGGGGACGGGCTGGGCATCGGTCGGTGGGTGGTGAGCAATTGCATCGTGCATCACTTCCTTTGTATATTCTTTTATTATTATTATTGTTGTTGTTGTTGATGTTGTTATTATTATTACTATTTTACTTTATTTTATTTCAATTATTAAACTGTTCTTATCTCAACCCACGAGTTTTCTAACTTTTACCCTTTCAATTCTCTCCCCCATTCCACCAGGGAGTGAGCGAGCAGCTGTGTGGTGCTTAGTCGCTGGCTAGGGTTAAACCACGACAGTCAGCAGAACATCTTGGAGGCTGCATTGAAGTTGATATGGGCACCAAAAGATGAACTGTGAATGAATCACTAAATGGTACTTTCGGTCATCCTGAGATATTCAGTGAAAGGAGGGTGTGGCCAGGCTTCAGCAAAGGCTTTGTAAAAAAATTTAAAGTAAACTAGAAAAACACAAAGCATCTTTTTCCAAACTGTGAAACACAATGGCAATTAAATTGTCACACAGAGCTTCCTACTCTTCCGGTTTTGTGAATTTTTTACTTTCAGATATGAAGATGGAGCTCTGTACCTGGAATCTTGTCTATTTTTTCCAACAACATGATCTCATTAACAAAAGTTTCCACCTCTTACTATCTTAAACAATCACAACTAGAAAGCTACTAATTAAAAAATAATCTGTGTGAAAGAATGCGTGTAGACACAAAATCAGAAAATAAAGGGYAGGGGATAAAAGCATTAATACTACTAATGTAACGGGAAGCCATCTTGGCACCATAACATTTATGATGATAATTTTCTTTATGTGGTCACAGATTTACTCATGTTTCTTGGTGCTACTCATAATCTCAAAGCTTATATTCATTATGTTATTCTTCCTTTATTCTGTTTTGTCAGCTATGTCCAGTCCTGCTTTACATGTCTCAAAAGATAAGGCTTCAAGTAACTTATTCTCCTTGGGAGGAACGTGCTCTGCAAGGTCAAAGGGAAGGAATGGAAAGGGTGTTCACTTACTAACAAGCTGTCTTCTGGCATAGCTGATATAAGAACATTGCTCAGGCAGTTAATTGTTAAAGAAATTAAAATTCTTCGAGTTCCACATACTGTAATCAGTCCAAATTGCAGATTTACAACCTCCTCCAATATTCCATCTGCAGGGCTAAACTGGTACCTTTCATCTGTCATAGAGAGATACCTCTTTTGTTAATGATATGCAAATGCATTTGTAAACAATATAAGACATTATTATCTAAAAGTCCAATTTCAGCCCCTAAGTTGATGCAACATCCCCAGAGCAGCAAAAGGAATCAAYGTATTTTGCAAACAAAATTAAAGAAAAATGTGGATGAATAAAGACCAACACAGTATTTTTATATAATAGTAATGTATTAAAATTACTTTTGCAAAATAACTTCTTGTATGCCATTTTCAGAATTCATATTCCACTCCTTGGACCATCAGCATTTATTAAAATTAGACTCAAACCTTTTCTTTTCTATATTTACTTGCAACATACTTGCTGTCTTACTCTGGCTGACATTAATATTCTTAAATATTTGTTTCTTAGTTTCCCAACTTACATTTAACTTTTCTAATTACTGTGTTGGGTAAGTGTAAGGTCTATTGTTCTAAGTGCACAATAAACATTGATTTTGTTAATTTATTTATAGACTATAATTACCTCTTATAAAACTGTGTGAAGAGATATTGGAAAGTAGAGCTATCTATATGACCTATGAATCACAAGGACCTGGGAAAACAGGGAAGCTCAGAGCACTCCCACTCTTGTAGCTACATTACCCATTTAGGCAGCCAAAATCCCACGTCCACTGTACAAGTCAGTGACGCACCAAAATGTGTTTCAATTAGGTAATTGAAAATAACTTTCTACACATTCAATCACCATTTTTGTAGAACTCTTAAATACCTGTCAAAATTCAGTAAYGAGTTAATCTTAATAAATAAATAAACATATTAAACAGAAAATAAGATCAAATAGAAAGAGATGCAAGAATATTATATAAAACTTAATTACTTGAATTAATTTTGCCTAAATATATCACTAATAAAGATATTAATTATATAATATATCTTTTTAAATATAGTTATAGTGTAAGAAACCCTAAGTAGGAGTTTCTAGCTTTTACTTTACAGTGCAATTTGGAATATATTCTATGTGATCTAAAAATTTAGAGGAAACAAAAAGTGAAAATTTCTTCTGAGAAAAATTTATGATGTCACCAAAATTTGGACTATGTTATGCAGCTAAACAATAGCAGTCTTATACAAACAGATAAACAGTGCAAAGAATTACTATTCATTCATGTATTGTTAAAGAATCTAAAGACTGCACGTCATTAGCCTTAATCATCTTACTTAAGAGAGAGTTAGGCAGGATTCTAGTTCTAGGATGTTARTAAAATAGTTATCATTTCTTGAGAGTGTTTGTGTCTTTGTTGTTGAAATCCAGAAGAAGAACCATCACATCCTTGTGCAAAAAAACTTAAAAAAATTTGGAGTTGAGGAAGGCCCATAAGATTACAAGCCTAGAACAAGTCAACAGTATCATGCTACAGAGAACAAGGTATAGTCCATTAAAAATAGTATAAGCAGAAACTCTGTAATGATTCTTTATGATATTAACATACCATTCTATTGTCTTAGAAAGATATACATTTTTGGGGGACAGGTGATTTAAGACAGAAGGTAAGAAATACATCAGTAGAAACCAAACTGTTACGAAAATATTTTAAAAGTTTTAAATAATATACTTTCAGAAAACAAAGACTACAGAGTGTAGACTGACTCTTTAGAGACATAGTCAACCCATGACACATTGCAGGATCTCCCATACTACTTGCTGAGTAAATAAAGATAGTTAATGAATTTGTCAACATCTACTATGTAAACATAATTAAGTCTCATGAACAAAATGTTACCAAATTAAGTAGTTATGTAGTTATGTTTAGCTGGATGTTTTAAATTAATATCTTAATTATCCTGGAATTTGACTATCCCAGAAAATCGTTGTGTTTTGTAAAAATAAACAGGAATGCTTTCAATACAGAAGCCACAGATTAGCATTCTAACACTATCAATATTGATTATTTCAGTAATATGTTTTGCAAATAGGCCTCAGATACGTAAGGCATTTTTCTGGTTCCAAAAGATTCATATTTCCAGTGCTTCCCTTTTATTTAACACCATAATAGCAGAGTAAGGTCACAAGGCATTTCTAAGACTGGGCAGCATCCAAGCATATTTTATGAAAATCTACATTTGAGTCTCTGTTTTTAACTTCCTATTTGGATCTGGCACTGACTCATTTGTCCAAGGCACTGCTGGAAGTCTGTGGCAAAACCAGGATGTAAATTTACCAAGTTCCACAAATTTTCCCAGTTGCAGCCTGGTCACAAGCATGTTCCTTTCCTTTATTATGCTGTAATTTTCTCCCTGGCTGATTCATAGTGGAATGGCAGAGGGAGGCTCAAACTTCCTTTTTATAAAAGGCATATCTGTTTCCACTCGTTTCTACCAGCTCTGATATGATTGCAATACGTAGGGATTATAACTACGCTACAATCTAATGCAATCAGTGATGTTTCTGTAGACACATAAAACTTTGTCATGGTGGCTATTTTGATGCCAATAGTGTCTATGCAACCGCTGAAAGATAATTTATATACCATTTAATTTACCTAAATTCAGACATTTAAAAGATAGGTGATCAGTTTCAGTTAGCCAAACAAAATGTTTCTATGTTATTCCAAGCAATGTGACAGGGATGACAGATACAAAATCATAGAACRGTTTGGGTTGGAAGGGACCTTTAAAGATAGTATAGTGCAACCCCCCTGACACAGGCAGGGACATCTTTCACTAGGTCAGGTTGCTCAGAGCCTCATCCAACCTGACCTTGAACACTTCCAGTGATGGGGCATCCACAACTTCTCTGGGCAACCTGTTCCAGTGTCTCACCGCCCCCATTGTAAAAAATTTCTTCCTTATGTTCAATCTAAATCTAATCTCTTTTAGTTTAAAACCACTGCACCTTGTCCTATTGCTACAGGCCTTGGTAAAAWGTCTATCTYCATCTTTCTTATAAGACCCCTTTATATATTGAAACATGGCAATCAGGTCTCCACAGAGCCTTCTCTTCTCCAGGCTGAACAAACTCAACTGTTGGCATTGCTGTTTCTGTTGTGAGAGCTTTTTACCACCAGCCTCTTAATTCATATTAATGTGAATTTTTTTCCAAAACCTATTCTTTGTGTTGCAGAGAACTGCTGCTTCTTTCTGTTGACATTGCTTCGAAGAGAGATGCAGCTACAAGTGAAGGCAGAACAAAATTAGAAAAAGCAAGAAAAATGGCCAAAATTGCCATGGAAATAGAAGATCTCACCAATAAGAGGAACTTAGTAATATAGTTGCAGACTTTGAAAACACTTTGGCCTCCTGTTGTCAGCTTCAACGGGAGATAAAGGAAGAAGGTCCCTGTTTTGCACCAGGAGGTGCTGGTCTGTYATGAATCCAGTAAGAAAGGCACTCACACTCTGTACATCATTTTCAATGTTCTTTCTTCCAGCTAATGCTCTAAAACAAGAGAGGGAAGTATAGATAATCTCACAGCCCTTTGGATGCTGGGAACCCCGAGTCGTGCAGCATCAAGCAGAACTCCAACCACCCTGAAGCAAGCTGTGCAGAMCCCATTTGTAGAATGGGTTACCCCATTTTGGTCATTTGACCTCTTACTGGATTTTCTTACAAGAAACCACTCTGTTCATCTCTTCTAGTGTCGAGCAGAATGGATCTTCACATGACAACTTCTTGCTGCTGCTCTTTTAGACAAAGGAAAGGCCAGGCAGGTGGTGTGATYGCCGCTACCGAGTGGGAGTTGCCTGCAGGCTCCCCTGGTACAACCACCTGGCTGAGTTCATCCTGCAGCCACCTCTCCCAACTCTTCTACCTCCTCCCTGCAAGCAGCACAAGGGAATGGGGAAGGGGGGTTGTGGTCAGTTCATTACACGTTGTCTCTGCTGTTCCTTTCTCCTCATGCTCTTTCCCTGCTCCAGTGTGAGGTCCCTCCCATGGGAAACAGTCCTTCATGAACTTCTCCAGTGTGGGTCCTTCCCATGGGCTGCAGTTTTTCAAGTACTGCTCCAGCATGGGTCCTTTCYACAGGGTGCAGTCCTTCAGGAACGGACTGCTCCAGCATGGGTCCCTCATGGGGTCACAAGTCCTGCCAGAAAACCTGCTCCAGCATGGGCTCCTCTCCACGGGCTGCAGTTCCTGCCAGGAGCCTGATCCTGCCTAGGCTTTCCATGGGCTGCAGCTTCCTTCAGGGCACATTCAGCTGCTCCGATGTGGGGTCCTCCATGGGCTGCAGAGTGGATATTTGCTCCACCATGGACCTCCATGGGCTGCAGGGGGACAACCTGGGGCACCATGGTCTTCACCACAGGCTGCAGGGGAATCTCTGCTCTGGTGCCTGGAGCACCTCTTCCCCCTCTTTCTTCACTGACCTTTGATGTCTGTATAGTTGTTTCTCACACTTTATCACACTCCTCTCTCCCAGCTGCTGTGCAGTGTTTTTTACCCTTTCTTAAATATGTTATCACAGAAGTGCTACCAATGTGGCTGATTGGCTCAGCTTTGGCCAGCGGTGGGTCTGTCTTGGAGCCAGCTCAAATTGGCTCTCTCTGACATGGGGGCAGCTTCTAGTATCTTCTCACAGAAGCCACCCCTGCAGCCCCTGCACTTCCAAAACCTTGCCACCTAAATCCAATACAGATGCCCAGCCCAGATGCAGGGAATCAGCAAGTCATACGTAGAACTGTCTCTTCCCTTCTTGGCGGTGGCGGAGGACTTTGGCAGTATTTCAGCTAGCCAACAAGGAACGTATGAGCACAAGTAGCACTTGCCAGACATGACACAGAGCACAGCACAGGAAAGGCATCAGCAACCAGCAGCCCTCTAAATCCTTGGGGGTCCAAAAGCTTGCTGCAGGCTGCCTGCAACTTTAGGCATCCCAGCCCAGTTGCACTTAGGCCAAGCGTTGATGTCCTTAATGTCGCTATGCATTGGGCCTGGAAGGAATGGAGTTAACTTTCTTCATAGCAGCCTGTATACTGCTGTGCTTTGCATTTGGGGCTAAACCAGTGTTGGCTACTGCTGAGCAGTGTTTTGGCTATTGCTGAACAGTGCTTGCAGAACATCAAGGCTTCCTCTCCACCCCCCTGCCCAAAGGCCCACAGGCTGAGGGTGGCAAGAAGCTGGCAGGGGACACTGCCTGGACGGCAGACCCAAACTGACCAAAAGGATATTCCAGACCATGTGATGTTGTGCTTCAGCAAGAATGGCTCAGGGCAAGGAAGAGTGTCCTGGTTTCAGCTGGGATAGAGTTAATTTTTTTTTTCCTAGTAGTTGGTATAGTGCTATGTTTTGGATTTAGTGTGAGAATAATGYTGATAACACACTGATGTTTTTAGTTGTTGCTAAGTAGTCTACCAGTCAAGGACTTTTCAGCTTCCCATGCTCCGCCAGGTGCACAGGAAGCTGGGAGGGAGCATAGCCAGGACAGCTAGCCCAACTGGCCAATGGGGTATTCCATACCATGTGACGTCATGCTCAGTATATAAAAGCTGGGGGAAGAAGAAGGAAG
>JAYKAV010003203.1:67217-78292 GCA_035582835.1 Phoebastria nigripes | reverse complement strand
GGCTTTTGCTTTCCCTATTAAACTGTCTTTATCTCAACCCATGAGTTTTCTCACTTTTACCCTTCCGATTCTCTCCCCCATCCCACTGCGGGGGGAGTGAGCGAGCGGCTGTGTGGTGTTTGACTGCCTGCCGGGTTAAACCACGACAGGGTCACAGACTCYTTCGYGTGCATCCACCTGCTCCRGCGTGGGGTCCTCCACCTACAWATTGCAGGGTAGATRTCTTCTCCACCATGGACCTCCATGGGCTGCAGGGGGACAGCCTGCCTCACCGTGGTCACTACAGGCTGCAGGGGAATCTCTGTTCCAGTGCCTGGAACACGTCGTCCCCCTCCTTCTTCACTGACCTTGGTGTCTGCATCGTTGTTTCTTTCACATATTCTCACCCCTCTCTCCCGGCTGCTGTTGTGCAGCAGTTTTTTTCCCTTCTTAAATATATTATCACAGAAGTGCTACCAACGTTGCTGTTTCGCTCAGCTTTGGCCAGCGGCAGGTCCATCTTGGAGCCAGCTGGCACTGGCTCTGTTGGACATGGGGGAAGCTTCTAGCATCTTTTYACAGAAGCCACCCCTGTAGCATCCCCACTACCAAAATCCTTGCCGTGCAAGCCCAATACACACAGATATTATAAAAGTTCTGCCTCCTTCTATAGCAAGGTGGAAGCTAGGAAAGGCACCTCACAGTTCCTAGAAATGACTAGATGCCTTCATTTAGAGAACAGAATCCCACCCCTAATATCTCATTTTGGGGTAGGCTGAACTGCCTAGGTTTTATGCACTTTATTGCCACTCTACTGATCCTGATGGGTGCTTGGACACTGACCTCACCTACAGAGTCTTAAATTTGGACAACGTGTAACCACTGAAGATACCTACACATAGGTCTATTTCAAATACCTTCAGATGTTAGTACAGGCAACCTTTTAAAGAAGGGTTTCTTTATCCTTGTCTCCTTCAACTTCTTTGCTTTGTAAGAACCCACCAGAATGTTTCCCAAAGGTAGGATTCAGCTGCCTGTATGCCAAGTTTTTTTCGGATGCCCTCCAGTATTTCACCTGACCATAGCAGGATTAAATGAAAGGTCATGAGTCTGCCAGAAAGTCAGTATAGAATATACTGAGTAAATAATCATGGGTAAGGAAAAGATCTCAACAAAACAATGAACTGGTCTTGTTTAATTTAAAGAAGCAACTAATCAAATGAGATGTGAAAAATACATACTAAATAATGTTATTGAGAAAGATAGTCAGAAATGTTCAATTTCTTTTCATAACAGTACAAGAAGAAAGGATCATCCAGAGTAATGGAAAGGAAAGCTGATAAAAGAAAGTAAAATTCATAACTTTTTTCTGTATAATTTATCACCCTCATTATAGCTCATTATAGTCAATATCTTGTCAGGATTAAAAATGTTTTATAGGGACTGCAGAAATATTTGGTATGGAATAAAATTTACTGCAATTAAATTTAAAAAAAAAAAAAATTACTGCAATTAAATTTCAAAAGCCCTTTTTCAAATCAGATATTAATGTACCTGCCAAACTTAGAAAGACTGTGACGTGGACTATAGACACCCATAGCATAGTGATAGAGAATAAGAACTTGCCCTGACACTTACTCCATTTGAACAGGTGGATTTGAAAATTTTTATTCTACCTTGAGTATGCCAGCCTGGAATCTATAAGTAGCGTGGTAGCTGTCATGAATTGTTACCAGCTTTGTAGCAAATCGTTTGAACCTTACAGTAATGAGAATCAAGGATGAATTGAGTCTCAAGGGGTTGACTTTGTTGATTCACTTGCTCTGGACTCTGTCCAAAGAAAAAATAATCTATCCCTTATTATTATTATCCCTAGTAATGCTTAGTAGAATGCATTTTAGTCCATAGCGTGATGCCTTGTCATAAGTTTTTAGAGAACAGTCACAGCTGCTCAGGATATAACAAATGCCCTTATACTGTAGTGCAAAAAAAAAAAAAAAAAAAAAAAAAAAAAAAAAAAAAAAAAAAAAAAAAAAAAAAAAAAAAAAAAAAAAAAGAAATAAAATATCAGAATGAAAAAAAAAAACTTCATCATTTTCAGAAAAGGATGGTATTATTTATAATATAACTTCAAAAATTATTTTGACCTAACATATCAGCAAGAAATTGAGTTTTCATTGATTTTCCACTTTTATGGGCATGAACTGGTCATTCATATCTGTTTGTAGCTTACCTTCCATGATAAAATTTCACTGCTTCTTGGGACTTCTGATTTAATGATAAAAATAAATATTATTGATGTCAATAATGTCCTTTTTAAAATTTTGTGCTAGCATTATGTACTCCAGAAATCCTCTTCTGATCCATTTTTTAGGTAAGCAGCTATTGTTAGATATTTTCATCTCACTGTAAAATGATTTGTCATCGCATTAGCAACAAGTTCTTTGCCCTAAAATGGGCAAAGATAAGCCATAATTATATATTTTTGAAGTTTAGTATTATTGGTATTATTATTTTTTATTTTTAGCAGAATAATAGGGAATTAAAAGATAAGTTTAGTACTTCCATGTAAATCTGTTTATTGGAAGTGCTTCTTGGTGGAAAGGCCAAGTGTTTTTAAACATTTTATATTAAGACTTAGAAAAGTGTCATGTCAGGAGCTGCTGTGAAAATCTCTGGTAAAAGAACCATCTTGTACTTTTTCAACTCAGAATCTCCCTTTGCCTGTCTTTGACTATAATTAGCAAATGTATAATAAAAACAAAGATTAAGAAAAGGTGTAATAGATATACTGACATGTGACATCTTTTAAAAAGTTTTTCAAAGCAATCTGACATGTCATAAAACTAAATAGGTAGAGAACAATTACTAAGCCAGAAGCAAAAACTGACTGCTGCATAAAGCATCAAAAATTTTATTCTTAAAGTGATTTTTTTTTGAGATACTGCACTGCTCATGGTAGTAGTCCCATCCCAATGAAATGCTGGCACAAATGGGAGCTGTAGTACATGCCAATAAGTCTCCCAGTCTGAACAACCAGGTGACCTGGTCTGTAAAACACACCAGACTGTATGTTTACTCTAGAGTATAGACACAGCCTAAACTATTTATTTATCATCAGCAGTGATAAATCCCTCTAACTGACCAGGAAGAAACGGTCAATTTTAAACTCAGCCTAATTTTTACTTTTATAGTCTTACCATTTTTTTATTTGTTTGGTCTTGTCTCATGATTAATGTTCCTTGCTTAAGTCAGTCTCAGGAATCTCTGCCTCTCAATTAAATTTCAGATTACCAAGATCAGTCTGATTTTCCTATAATGAAATATAGGTGTTTATTAATTAGGGACATTTAGTTTTTAAATAGACAACATTTTATTACAATTTATCTTGTGCTCACAACTTGGCATTAAAGCTTTTGAGACTTCATGAATAAAATCCTAAAATAAGTAGTTCCAAAAATTCTAAGACATCAACAAATTTCAGTGGCCACACATGCACATACACACACACAAACATTTTCATGTAAGATCTTAGTGAAGTAAGACCTAAGTCCTTTAAAACTTCTCAGATGATACCTATCTGATTCTTTTGTCAGCCAGGCCAACCTGTGTGTATCACTGAGATCTTAAAACTGATTACTTGGGTGCTGCCTTATACAGTGGCTATATTTGCCCCATACATGCCTACAACTCTAATTGTGGGCATGCACACCACCTCTAAAATGCTGAGTGTAACATGTTTTTTAGAGCCTCTAAATAAGCTAAATCAAAAAATAATTATCAGGCTCCTCTACCTGTTATGTCATGTTTAGTTATGACATGGTTTACTGGTGGACTTAGTAGTGTTAGGTTAACAATTAGACTCAATGATCTTAAGGGTCTTTTCCAACATAAATGATTCTAAGTGTCTATGATTCTATGTATCTAGATTCTGCAAGCATGCTCGAAGCATTCTCCATGCATGCTCCAATGAAATATATAAACTTGTACAAAAGCAAGTTCAGTTAAAAAGAGCCAGAGCCTTATTGGAGTACACTGTCTGCACCCTCAAGCGTGTCAAGAGGCTTTAATTGCCCTGACCAGCCCAGCGTGAGGCCTCCACCCACTCCACTGAAAGTCATTAGATGAAACTCAATTCTTCATAACCTGAGGTGTCTACCTTAGCCCTAAATGTCTACATRTTAGCTGACTGACCTGGGTTTTCTTAATAATCAATAGAAATCTGGAGTAGGACTCAGTTGCTTAACCACAATGTTCTGTGCCATTTGAGATGCTCTGCAGGATCCCTGAGTTTCTTTCTGCTTCAGAAAGGCATGGGACTTCTGTAACTCCTGTGATAGCTACTGGCTCTGTGCAGATATGTGAGGTAACTTAAAGAAATGGAAGTGGTACTGCACGTTACTGACACCTGCCAACTCCTGTTCTAGTTAGTTTGGGCAAATGTATACCTTTAATCAGAGCATGGCTTTAAGTGTCGATTTCCCTAAGAAATGACAATATTTAGCCACTAGGTTACTGGTCATTTTTGGAGATTGTCTTTCTTTAATCACCCCATCTTTGTAATTGCAAAGAGCTCAAGATCCCAGGCAAAAGGGGCTTCTCCATTCCAGTAATTCTATTTCCCTTGTGTTCTCGTCTTGATTAACTTTGGTAGCTAGCCTCAGCACAAAAGTGCCTGTCTTAGATAATTCTGTCTTATCATCTATCATATAGGCAGCTTGCATGCTTAACTGTGAATTCACGTGGTACTTAAAAGGTAGGTATTACGACATCTACTTGTGAGAATTTGTATCAGTATCTTCTTAGAGATATCTTTTGGCCCAGCCTCAAGTGGTGGAACAAAGTCATTCCCCTGTACTAGCCTCACACTCTACTGCCTGGCATTTAGGGCTCTCTTTTGCAAGACAGGATATGTGAACTGGACTCCCTGAGATAGATAGTAAATACACTTACATCTTATTTTGTCTGTCTGTTTTAAATGTTCTTTTAATCACTGATACAAATCATACCTTAAAACAATGAACTGGACACTGCTCAGTTCTTTCAAAGGACTAGACTTTCAGAGGTCTAGGTTTTGGGGCAGAACAAAAGGGCTTGCATCTCACTGCTGCACTAGGTTGGATTTCAGACATTCCATGAACACCACTTACTATGGGCTGGCTGAACTGCATCCCACTTATCATAGGCTCTGGAGTCTGTGGACCAGGTGTCCATGGGCTTTTTTTAGTCCTACTGCGCTTATGTGTCTGTATTTTCTAATTTGTTATAGAGATTTTAGCTCTTTTTGGGCTGGAAGTCTTGTAAAAACACTTTCCCCTTGTGGTACAGCGTATTACTTGTTTCAAGCTGAGACAAAAATACAAGGAGAAAATTGCTTCTAGCAATATGTCGCCACTTCAGAACCCTCAAGTGTCGTTTGGTTTAGGTTCATCTATACTAAAATGCAGAAAATATTAAGAAGGTAGTTTTAGCTTTTTTTTATCGTTTTATTTTTCTACTTGAAGCAGATTTAATTTACTCTAGCAGTTCAGGTAAAGGTGAAGATGGAAACAAAAAGTGCTTTAAGAAAATAGTTTAACAACTGTCTGGATGATAACCAGAATTCTGAAATTGTGTTGTCCAGGATCTGGATTCTTTGGGATCAGATTAAGCAGCTGTAACTTTAAATAAAGAGTTGATAAATATTTAAAAGAGTTATTCCTTTTCCAATCAATAATTCCTTTTTTTTTTTTTAAATAAATCTAAGTAATCAAATGAGGAACTTATTTTCCTGGTTCCCCTCATGTGCTGAATATCTGTTTTCCTATTCTGCCAACACATTGCCAATTAAGAGATTTAGACAGCAATATTCATATCTAGTGACAAAGCAAGTTACAGAACATTAACCAGGGAAGGCTAGAGAACTTGACCCAGTGTACATAATTTTTGAAATAAAAGTCTAAATATTTGCAGCTGAGTTGCCAAATACTTCTAGCTGGGCAATTCAAAGTTCTTTGGAGCTGTTATTCCACAACTGATTAATTTCTGCAGTGAAAAGAACGTAGTTTTCTTCTGCCGAACACAATGTTCCTGCAGCATCTGACGGTATTGACATTACCAATTACGTATCATTCTAACACACTTGTAATTCACCCATATGTCCAGTAGGCCTCTGTTATACTTGCCCAAATCAATAATTCATCAAGACTGTGTCATTTTCAATAAAGTTCTCTTGCTTTTTCAATCACAAAGCAGTAAAGGTATGTCAAAGTTTATTCTACAGTGTATTCTTCGAAATGACACAAAAAAAAGTTCAGTTTCTTTTGACAAAGTGTTTTCTCTCTCTGTTTTTAACACTCTGCAGCCACTGTGTTCTACTAGGTCCAGAGTTAAAGATTCCTCTACAGAGGAGACTATGATTTGACATTTACAATAGTCTAATCAGTCTGTACCTTATCAAATAATAAGTGATTGTGTCACATTTGTTTCTGCGAAAGTTAAGTTACTGTGAAGGCATTCTAACAAATAATTCAGTTTTTTTAAACCTGAGTACTCAACACTGGTTACATTTCAACTGGAACAGGTTGCCCAGAGAGTTTGTTGATTCACCACTTGTGGAGATTTTCAAACCTCAACTGGGCACGGCTCTGAGCAACCTGGTCGACCTTTGAAGTTAGTCCAGCTTTCAGCAGGAGTTTGGACCAGATGACCTCTGGACATCTATTCCAGACCACATTAATTGTATTATTCTATTCTATTATTCTGAGATTTAATGATTCTAACATCTTATAAATCTGATTAAAATCACATTATTATATCAGAACTCACAAAATAACTTTCATTCTTAATATTATCTTTTCAAGCTAATATTTGAAGAAAATTAACTTTTTTCCCCAGACTTTATCCAAATAAAGCAAATCCAAGGCCTGTATGCTTATGATAGAGTTCAAATCCCAGACACAAAAACTTATTCATGTTTGAAAAGAAAGTTCATCTCTAATCTAAACATAAAATTCTGATGATCCCAACCACTGTAAGATAAAGACATAAAACAATGAACTTCACAGTTTTTGCCTAAAATGCTACTTTGGTTACTTAGACCATGGGACTCACTTTGAGAAACCTGGTCTACTGGGGGCTGACGGAGTCCATCTGCCAGAGAAGGGCAAGAACATCTTCAGTTATAGGCTTGCCAAGCTGGTGAAGAGGGCTTTAAACTAAAGTTGCTGGGGGAGGGGAACCTCAATCCATCCCACTCCTACCAGTTTGATGCCAGGGCCAGCAACAGATGCCCAGAGCCTGGAGAAGGATCGCAGGTCAGCAGGAGAGCGCCTGAAGAGCGGCACAAAGGAACCTCCGCCACTAAGACAGCTTCATTGGGGGCCCAACTTAAATGCCTCTATGCAAACGTATGTAGCATGGGGAATAAACAACAGGAGTTGGAGACGTGCGCACGCCTGCAGGGCTACGACCTTATTGGCATCATGGAGACGTGGTGGGATGGCTCCTATGATTGGAGTGTTGGGATGGAAGGATACAGGCTCTTTAGGAAGGACAGGCAGGGGAGACGAGGAGGGAGTGTGGCCTTCTGCATCAATGACCAGCTGGAGTGCATGGAGCTCCGCCTGGGGATGGATGAGGAGCTGACAGAGAGCTTATGGGTCAGGATTAAAGGGAAGGCAAGGACAGGTGACATTATGGTGGGGGTCTGCTACAGGCCACCTGACCAGGAAGACCGAGTGGATGAGGCCCTCTATAGACAGATAGGAGCAGCCTCACRHTCASAAGCCCTGGTCCTCATGGGGGACTTCAACCACCCCGACATCTGTTGGAGGGACAACACGGCAGGGCATAAGCAATCCAGGAGGTTCCTGGAATGCATTGATGATAACTTCCTTCTCCAAGTGGTAGAAGAGCGCAACGAGGAGAGGTGCTATGCTGGACCTTGTTCTCACCAACAAGGAGGGGCTGGTGGAGAATGTGAAGCTCAAGGGCAGGCTGGGCTGCAGTGACCATGAAATGGTGGAGTTCAAGATCCTTAGGGCACCGAGGAGGGTGCGCAGCAAGCTCACTACCCTKGACTTCACRAGAGCAGACTTTGGCCTCTTCAGGGATCTGCTTGGTAGAGTGCCATGGATAAAGCCCTGGAAGGAAGAGGGGCCCAAGAAAGCTGGTTAATTTTCAAGGATCACCTCCTCCAAGCTCAGGAGTGATGCATCCCAACAAAGAGGAAATTGGGCAAAAATGCCAGGAGGCCTGTGTGGATGAACAAGGAGCTCCTTGTTCACTCATACACACACTCAAACACAACAAGGAAGCCTACAGAGGGTGGAAGCAAGGACAGGTACCCTGGGAGGAATATAGAGAAATTGTCCAGGCAGCCAGGGATCAGGTTAGGAAAGCTAAGGCCCTGACAGAATTAAATCTGGCCAGGGACGTCAAGGGCAACAAGAAAAGATTCTACAGGTACATCGGGGATAAAAGGAAGACAAGGGAAAATGTGGGCCCTCTCTGGAAGGAAACGGGAGACCTGGTTACCCCAGGATACGGAGAAGGCGGAGGTACTCAATGACTTTTTTGCCTCAGTCATCCCTGGCAAGTGCTCAAGCCTCACCGCCCAAGCCGCAGAAGGCAAAGATGGGGACTGGGAGAATGAAGAGCCGCCCRCTGTAACAGAAGATCAGGTTCGAGACCATCTAAGGAGCCTGAAGGTGCACAAGTCCATGGGACCTGATGAGATCCATCCACGGGTCCTGAAGGAACTGGCGGATGAAGTTGCTAAGCCACTATCCATCGTATTTGAGAATTCATGGCAGTCCGGTGAAGGTCCCACTGACTGGAAAAGGGGAAACATAACCCCCATTTTTAAAAAGGGGGAAAAGGAAGACCCGGGGAACTACAGGCCAGTCAGTCTCCCCTCTGTGCCTGGCAAGATCATGGAACAGATCCTCCTGGAAGCTATGCTAAGGYACATGGAGGACAGGGAGGTGATTCGAGACAGCCAGCATGGCTTCACCAAGGGCAAGTCCTGCYTGACYAACCTAGTGGCCTTCTABGATGGAGTGACTACATCAGTGGACATGGGAARGGCTACAGATGTYGTCTATCTGGACCACTGTAAGGCCTTTGACACGGTCCCCCACAACATCCTTCTCTTTAAACTGGAGAGGTATGGATTTGATGGGTGGACTGTCCAGTAGGTGAGGAATTGGTTGAATGGTCACATGCAGAGGGTAGTGGTCAATGGCTCAATGTCCAGATGGAGGTCGGTGATGAGTGGTGTCCCACAGGGGTCCGTATTGGCATGCCATCCAGAGGGACCTGGACAAGCTGGAGAAGTGGGCCTGTGTGAACCTTATGAGGTTCAACAAGGTCAAGTACAAGGTCCTGCACCTGGGTCGGGGCAACCCTCGGTATCAGTACAGGCTGGGGGATGAAGGGATTGAGAGCAGCCCTTTGGAGAAGGACTTGGGGGTCCTGGTGGATGAAAAGCTGGAGGTGAACCAGCAACGTGCGCTTGCAGCCCAGAAGGCCAACCGTATCCTGGGCTGCATCAAAAGAAGCGTGTCTAGCAGGTCGAGGAAGGGGATTCTGCCCCTCTGCTCTGGTGAGACCCCACCTGGACTACTGCATCCAGCTCTGGAGCCCTCACCATAAGACAGACATGGACCAGGGGATAAAACCAGGCTCACCAGAGATGAGCCTAGGGGTGGCATGCCAATGYTGGGGGCAAAATCGATAGCCCAGCTCAAGTGCATCTACACCAATGCACGCAGCATGGGYRGCAAACAGGAGGAGCTGGAAACCATTGTGCAGCGGGATAGCTATGACTTAGTCGCCATCACAGAAACATGGTGGGGTGACTCTCRYRATTGGAGTGCTGCAATGGATGGCTATAACCTCTTCAGAAGGGAYAGRYGAGGAAGGAGAGGCAGTGGGGTGGCTCTGTATGTTAGGRAGTGTTTCAATTGTCTAGAGCTCAAYGATTGTGATGATGATAAGGTTGAGAGTTTGTGGGTAAGGATGAGGGGGAAGGCCAACAAGGCAGATATCCTGCTGAGAGTCTGTTATAGGCCACCTAACCGGGATGAAGAGGCAGATGAAACATTCTACAAGCGGCTGGCAGAAGTCTCACGATCGCTAGCCCTTGTTCTCGTGGGGGACTTCAACWTCCCAGACGTCTGCTGGAAATACAACATGGCAGAGAGGAAACAGTCCGGGAGGTTCCTGGAGTGTGTGGAAGACAACTTCCTGACGCAGCTGGTAAGTGAGCCTACCAGGGGAGGTGCCTCGCTCGACCTGCTGTTTATGAACAGAGAAGGACTGGTGGGAGATGTGGTGGTCGGAGGCCGTCTTGGGCTTAGCGACCATGAAATGATAGCATTTTCAATTCTTGGTGAAGTAAGGAGGGGGGCCAGCAAAACCRCTRCCATGGACTTCYRGAGGGHGGAYTTTGGCCTGTTCAGGACACTGGTCGAGAGAGTCCCTTGGGAGACAGTCCTGAAGGGCAAAGGGGTCCAGGAAGGCTGGAYGTTCTTYAAGAAGGAAGTCTTAAAGGTGCAGGAGCAGTCTGTCCCCATATGCTGTAAGAAGAACTGGCGGGGAAGACGACCGGCCTGGCTGAACGGGGAGCTCTTGCTGGGACTCAGGAAAAAAAGGAGCGTTTACCACTTGTGGAAGAAGGGGCAGGTGACTCAAGAAGAGTACMGGGATCTCATYAGGTCATGCAGAGAGGAAATYAGAAAGGCAAAAGCCCAGCTAGAACGCAATCTGGACACTGTCATTAGAGACAACAAAAAATGTTTTTACAAATATATTAATGACAAAAAGAGAGCCAAGGAGAATCTCCATCCTTTATTGGATGTGGGAGGGAACGTTGCCGCCAAGGATGAGGAAAAGGCTGAGGTACTTAATGCCTTCTTTGCCTCAGCCTTTAATAGTCAGACCAGTTATCTTCAGGGTATTCAGCCCCCTGAGCTGGAAGACGGGGACGGCGAGCAGGATAAACCCCCCATAATCCAAGAGAAATTGACAGTGAATGACCTGCTACACCATCTGGATGCTCACAAGTCCATGGGGCCGGATGGGATCCACCCGAGAGTGCTGAGGGAGCTGGC
>JAYKAV010003203.1:0-54260 GCA_035582835.1 Phoebastria nigripes | reverse complement strand
AAGCACTGTGTGCTCACCATGGTGGAAGCAACCACCGGATGGCTGGAAACATATCCCGTGCCCCATGCCACCGCCCGGAACACTATCCTGTGCCTTGAAAAGCAAGTCCTATGGTGCCATGGCACCCCAGAAAGAATCGAGTCAGACAAYGGGACTCATTTCTGAAACACCCTCATAGACACCTGGGCCAAAGAGCATGGCATTGAGTGGGTATATCACATCCCCTATCATGCACCAGCCTCTGGGAAAAKAGAACGATAYAATGGACTGCTAAAGAGTACACTGAGAGCAATGGGTGGTGGGACATTCAAGCATTGGGATACGCATTTAGCAAAGGCCACCTGGCTAGTCAATACTAGGGGTTCTTTCAATCAAGCTGGCCYTGCCCAATCAAAACTTTTAAGTACTGTAGATGGGGTTAGAGTCCCTGTACTGCACATGAAAAATATGCTGGGGAAGACAGTCTGGGTTACTCCTGCCTYGGGCAAGGGAAAACCCATTCGTGGGATTGCTTTTGCTCGAGGACATGGGTGCACTTGGTGGGTAATGCGAAAGGATGGGGAAGCCCGATGTGTACCTCAAGGGGATTTGATTTTGGGTGAAAATAGCCAATGAACTGAACTGTATGATGTTAATTGCTATATAATATTGTATGTCATCACTTCTACTTCTATGATTGCTATATGTCGTATCAACGGTATTACAGTAAGAATCACCCAGATTAATGAAGAATGAACTTTGATGAAACTGAGCAAAGTGCAATGATGATAGAACCGGACAAGCGCAGCGATAATGGAACCAGAACTGGCTTCAGGATGCAACAATCCAACACCACACACTGTCTCTCCTGCCCTGAAAGACTGTTATGACAGATGGAGCCCAAAGTCATGGACTAAATGTACTCAATGGACGTTTTAGAGGGATGGCCCATAGACTAAGGGAATGATATCTGTGTGTATATATCAAAAGACAAGAAAAGTGGTGGTGATTAATTGGAATATATTGGAAAAAGTGAGACCTAGGCATGACGTAAATGGTATAGAATAAKGGGTGGATACTGTCCTGGTTTTGGCTGGGATAGAGTTAAATTTCTCCCTAGTGCTGTGTTTTGGATTTAGTATGAGAAGTATATTGATAACACACTGATGTTTTAGTTGTAGCTACGTAGTCTGCTAGTCAAGGACTTTTCAGCTTCCCATGCTCTGCCAGGTGCACAAGAAGGTAGGAGGGATCATAGCCAGGACAGCTAACCCAACTGGCCAATGGGGTATTCCATACCATATGACATCATGCTCAGTATATAAATAGGAGGCGTGGTCCAGGAATTAGCAATCACTGCTTGGGTATCAGTCGGTGGGTGGTAAGCAATTGCATTGTGCATCATCATTTTGTATATTCTACCATTATTATTATTATTATTATTATTATTATTATTATTATTATTATTTTCCCTTCCTTTTCTGTTCTGTTAAAATGTCTTTATCTCAATCCACAAATTTTACCTTTTTTTTCTGATTCTCTCCCCCATGCTGCTGTGGTGGTGGGGAGTGAGCAAGTGGCCGTGTGGTGTTTGGCTGCCTGCTGGGTTAAACCACAACATGTGGAAAAGAGGTGAAGTGAAATATCACAAACTACAGATTGCCACTGAAATTCCACATACATTTTAATTGTGATGTCTTATTTCTTGGAATAAATGTTATATATTGTAGCTTTCAAAATGCAAAAAAAAAAAAAGAGAAAATCTGATTATAATGTCATGTAGCTATAACTTGTTTACTATTTAAATTACTAGTTTGCTAAAGGGTATATAATTGTCAGATTTCAGCTGAGCAAAGTGATGATATGTACAGAACTGAGTTGCTCTGATTTGTACTGTGTGCTGGCTCAAACACATTAGGCCTATAAGATTTATCATTTCCACTCAATCTACAAGATCTAACATTGTCACTTAAGGCTATATTTTTTGTATCATCTTTTATTATTATATAGGAAATTGTTGCTTCCTATTAGAAAGGAAAATTCCTTGAAAATATTGAAATAACAGCTCAAATAATTATTATCTTTTGTAAACAAACAAACAAACAAACAAAAAAACAGCAAAAAGGCCCAACAACCTCAGAAGCCCAAACCCTTTAATTGGAGAAAAATTGGTGGCATTTCATATACAAGTCCCATAACATCAAATAACGTCAGAGTAACAGTTTCTAAATCATGATCCTTATTGATCATGAAGTTGTGAAGGACACTAAGCTTGTGTGCTGGTTGTGGCTGGGGTAGAGTTAATTTTCTTCAGAGTAGCTAATATGGGGCTATGCTTTGGATTTGTGCTGGAAACAGTGTTGATAATACAGGGATGTTTCAGTTACTGCTGAGCAGTGCTTACACAGAGTCAAGGCCTTTTCTGCTTCTCACACCACCGCACCTGCGAGTAGGCTGGGGGTGCACAAGAAGCTGGGAGGGGATATAGACGGGACAGCTGACCCCAGCTKACCAAAGGGATCTTCCATACCATATGACGTCATGCTCAGCATATAAAGCTGGGGGAAGAAGAAGGAAGGGGGGATGTTTGGCATTATGGCGTTTGTCTTCCCAAGTAACAGTTACACGTGATGGAGCCCTGCTTTCCTGGCGATGACTGAACACCTGCCTGCCGATGGGAAGCAGTGAATGAATTCCTTGTTTTGCTTTGCTTGCCTGCGTGACTTTTGCTTTATCTATTAAACTGCCTTTATCTCAACCCATGAGTTTTCTCACTTTTACCCTTCCGATTCTCTCCCCCATCCCACCAGGAGGGAGGGAGTGAGCAGCTGGTGCTTAGCTGCTGACTGGGATTAAACCACGACAGCTTGCTCTTAAAGTGTCTTACCTTTTGCACAAAAAAATGGAGGTATAATGCCTGCTGGAAGTTTTGTCACATCTTTAAAGCTCTTATTCTCAATGAGGTCAGGGAGGTAGAGTTAATCAGAAAAGCTAGGAACATTTGTGCAAATTTATAGGGTTGAAAGAATGTAAGATAAGGGATGAACTAACTGACTGGAATCTGCTAGTCTGAACACTTGCAGAAATAATCATCTATTTTCTATGCCAAAAAAAAATCCTCTATGTGGATTAAATATTTATTTGGCCAGATTAAAAACTTGTTTCCATAAATGGATTTTGCACAGGATAAATGAAATGCATTTAAAATTTCCTGTTGATATGATATTGTATTATATTGCATTATACTGCATTATATTATATTATTTTTATTTATTTAGCTAGATTCATTTTCAAGCTGGTAAAATGTACAAGCAATCTGAAATACATATTGACTTCTAAGAACATCAGGATGAGTAGTGGCTTTAGTGGTTTTCCTGCTCAGTTTTAGAAAGAACTTGTTTTACCTACAGTGTTGTTAGGTACTAGTAGAAAAATCTTTGAAAAAAATATGTGCAGTATATCATTCCTATTATACCAAATGCAGACTTATATGGTTTTTATCTTTTGTTGTATGGTACACAAGCACCTCCTTTAAATTTTAAAATAACAAAAAAGAAAGACTAATGAACAAGTGACAATTCAATCTAATAATATATACTGACTAATACTACATTTCTAATTTTACTATCAGTTTATGTGATTTTTTTATTTTATAAATCAAATGACAACCTAAAGAATTCTGATACACACAAGTCATAAATAAAATTATTTAGAAACAGATTTTTAAATAGATTTTGTATGTGGCTGCTAGATCACTTAATAATGGAACTGTGGAAACAATTGCTAATAAGGCACATCATCATTAGTGTGACATTGTGACCTTATATTATAATTTACCAAAACTGTACAAAAAAGTAGCCAACTATTTTTGACAATCTTTAAGAACTCTGTGTTTAAAACTTCAGTGCACTCTCTTTCAAAGTTGCATACACCACTCAAAAAGCTTTCGGGGTTGTGAGTATAAAGAGGATGACAGAAAATTTGATTGCATTTTCTCAATTGTGTGGTGATCTAAAGCTAGACTATATTCTTTATTAAAAACAATTTTGTTTTTTTTAACTCCTTCCAAACAGTTCAATACTTTACAATAAAAAGTTTGTGAAATTTATTTCAGTATTTTAAAAGCTTTTTTTTTCCCCTGAAAAGTAGTGTTGAATATGTGACATAATTGGTTTCCATTTAAAAAATCATTTCTGTAGACAAATGTCTTCATTTAGAAAAAACAGAGACAAAACCCATTTTTTTCAGCTGTAATGGCCAGTCCTGCATCCTTTTCCAGTGTATCCATCAATGATGAATATTTTCTTTACTTTTATGTTTCTGTGAGTACCTTAAATAATAAGAGGAAAACAGCCACTTCCTTTCATGTGTTTGTGTCGCACAACTGATCCTGTTTATGTTTAATATGCTCTCCTAAAGGTTAGCATTTCTTTTTCATGCAGTGTATCCTTCTAAAAAAGAACTTCATCGCTGCCATTAAAATCCTTTCCTTTAACTCTGCTATGATTCAGATTAGATTAAAAAAGGACAAGATGTTTTCTCATAAGTAAAGGAATCCTGACTTACCATGGGAATAGTGATGTTTGTGATATTCAGGATATCCATCTTATTTTCCAATGGCCTCAATCAAATGACAAGTAAAAGAAAATATGATTCCATCATCTGATACCAATGGTTGTTGTTTAAAGATGTACTTGGGCTTCCATAAATTATATTTGTTTTAAATAGAAATCATAACTAATAGAGAAAATACAGTCACTACGTACCTCTTTTCTATGAGAATTTTCTTGTCCTTCAACTCTCTCCCCTGCTTTTTAAATGTGTGCACAAAACTCTGGAGACAAATAAGGCAATAACCACAAAATCAGAAAGAGAGCTAAGATATAAGCAGCTCATTAGGGGGGAAATTAATTGATATAGTTAAACATCTCTATAGACACTTTTACCCCCTCCCATAGCTCCTCTGTCTTTATGCTCCTAATCAGTTAAATCTAATATACATTGAAAACAACTCAGATGTTTTTTATTTGCCTGTATATCACCGCCAAACTGCACAGCTACTCAGTCAGCTGGATAAATAAGAATGGTAGCATATATACCTTTGTGTATATAATTTTTTTGAGCCACAGAATGGGATAATTACATCTCCTGCTCATATTATTTTAAGTGATTATTTACTTAATGTTTTTTTCTTATCTTGAAGGTTACATATGCTTCTGAAATACAGCTATTTGAATTTTTTTTTTTTTTTTTTTTTTTTTTTTNTTTTTTTTTTTTAAATATAAAAGTCAAGCTGTGGAAAAGTGTACACATCTGCCTTTATAGTAGAGATGGACTTCTGTGAGCTTCTCTGTGTATCTCTGTCTTTGTATTTCACTCTTCACTTACAGACCTTCTAGTTAAGAAATGTCATGGCCATCACTGCCAAAAGCTCTAAATTAAATGACTCAAACAAAATAAGATGGCATTCAATCTTATACTTCTTCATCCCTTCAAGAATCTCCACAGCTACTGTAAAGTCATAATAGTTGATGTAGTTTATGAGGGAGTGTGGCAGAAGCGGAAGACAGGAGAGCACCTCCCAGCAATTTCATCCAACAGGTTATTTTCCCAGGATGGCAGTTAGTCTTTATGTGGAGAAATTAGAGTGTTCAGGGAGGTACAAGATGCTGCTTGGAGTTAGATGTCTTGCTGGTTCTTTTCAGCTGGTACTGCAGAGTAATAACAAATAAGCAAAAATGTGCATGCATTAAAACCAAGAAGGGAAAGAAAGTCTTACACTTTGAAATAAATAAAATACTGACTGTATTCCTCAGGGACAGAACTTTTTTTTAAATTATTTTCTGTGATTTCTCTTTTGCTTTTTCTCTTCTTTCTTCTTTTGCTCTCAGTTGTGTTGTCAGAAAGGCAGGCTCTTTATTTCAGCTACCTGAAGAGGGCAAGACATTAGGGAAAAAAACCTAAGTGTACTCCAATTCAGTGAAAGGAATCCTGAACTCTTTCCATCCTACTTGAAATAAATCCCTGAATATAAAAATTTCAATAAAAACCCTAATACTTCAAATCACTGGGGTGAGAGTAGCTGTATTTTTCAGGTATATTCTATCTTTTAACTCTTGTGGATATCCTGTGATTCTTTCTTTTTCCTTAATTAAGGGATTTCTTCCCATGAAAGGTACTACTGTAGTCCCGAGCTATTATCCTTCAGGTAGAACTACACTTTCTATCTACCAGTTGAATACAGATCTGTTACTTATCTATACCTATCTACTTAAAATACTACAAACTTAAAATGAAGCTTTTTGTCATACTTCTGTTAATAATGTTTTTTTAAAAATTAATGTTGCTTTAACAGATGACTTACAGAAACAACACAAAGTCATATTTTTAATGCTACACTGTAGCAATTACACTGTAATTGAAAGAAAAAGGGTAATTCTTTTTGCATTCTCAATACTTCTGTTGTGCTGAGGCCACTAAATGCAATGGCACAAACGATGGTTGCTAAATCAGTTAAGCTATACGTATTTTATCACAGTGCCCATATGAACTGAAAACTCATTTTAACACCTGGGAAGAAATCTTTGAAAGCTATTTAGCCAGTTAGTTTACTGATGAGTTGACTCCCTCAGATGGGCTGAAAAGCATTCTGTTRCCAAGGAGCAAGGATTTTCAAGGTTTGTTCAAGTAGGATACAGAATACAACTGTATTAGCACCATGACTACATATTACCAGCAAAAGTTATACAATTCACTTAGAAACTTCTTGGAAATAGAGAGTAAGAGAGTTTATTTTATGTAACAGTATAGAATACTTAGTAGTGTGAAGAATCTGAGGAGAAGTCTGTTTGTTTAAAAGGTTGGTGCTTTTTTTTTTTTTTTTTTTTTTTAAAGAGTAGGAAGTAAAGTTTAGAGAGTCTTGAGATGGTAGAACAAAAAGTTATTTACTTTAATATACCAACCTTTTTTGGAGGAAAGAAAAGAACTATTCTGTAGTTCAAAATATCAAGAAATGTGAATGACAAGAATGACCTTTTACTTTAAGACATAAATGGTTAAAACAAGATATGATCAATGTTCGCTATATTTTCCAACTACTGAAGCTCTTTTCACCTCAACTTCAAGTACTCAAGAATACTAGTAATTCTGAACTCGAGAAATACATCATGTTTCAGGCACATAGATTTTCTTAGTTATTTTTAGGAGACTTTCTCATCATGTATAAGAACCAACAATACCTTATTCAGAATTTTCAGTTCTAATCTCTACTTTGGAATCCAAAACCTACGTGTCACAGCCCTGAACTCAAGGGTGCCTAAAATTCTCTAGTGGATTTCGCTTTTAGCAAATAGAGCAGTGAGTGCTCCATATGGAAAAAGTGAATTCCACAGCTGAAGCTCATCTGCTGTTCTGCCTTTCAGCTACTAAATATAAAAGCAGTGAGTGTGTCTAACTGAAACATTCCTGTCAATGCAGAGAAGGCAAATGTCAGTATTAAGTTAAAAGGAACTGAATTTCACTTATAGTGAAAACAAAACAGGATATATAAGTGGGAGAAGGTTCGATCAGTGATGCTTACATCTACATAATTTGATTAAAAACTGTTAGTTATAAAAAGACACAACCCAAAGAAGCTAATGTTTGTAGGTTTTTCTGAAAAGTTAAAAGACCACATCAAAGAAGTCTTCTCATGAGATGACATAAACATTTTTTTGATGCTGTTGCATCACACTGAAATGGTTATAGCAGCCTTATGTATGAGGATATTAAAACTTATAACACAATGAGGAATACATCTACCTTGCAAAAAATATGATTGACATGCCCACTATGAATGTTGTTCTCCACTGAGCATCATTATTGCTACCTGCTTTGAACTGAAAAATCAATAAATAAGTGTCATCTGGATACCAGTTCCACACAGTCTGTTTCAAATGAAAAGAAAATGTAGATCTAGTATTTTGGCGGAACATCAATGACAAATCACATTTCTGTCGTCTTCTCTTTGCTCATTCATGAACTGAGTAATAGATAATGGAAAAGAGGAGAGATAATCGAATAGACTCTTTCATTATCTTAGTCCATTTATACTAGTGTGTAAGTAATTAAAAATATCTGAACTCCCAGGAAAAAAATGGAGTCCACAAGTGAAGTTCCTGAAAACTTCATTAGGGTAGTATTTTTTTTCATTAGTGAGATTACATTCAGCAATGCATTACTGATTTATAAATAGAACTTCTTAAAATTGTTTTAACAAACATCCAATAGTAATTGAATTACAAAAGCTTTTAAAATAGTTCTTGCAGAGATGTTGTCAACTACCATTATTTAAACATATTCAGTAATGTTAGTATTTGAAGTAATGAGAGAATAAGAAGCAGTGCTACCTGAAGATAAATATTGAATTCACAATCTTTTCTATTAGAAATTAGGAAATGTTTCTTAGAACTTTTTTTTTTTTTTTTGCTTATTCCTGTTGTTATCRAGGTTTTTAATTTTTTTCTTAGAGGATGTGTATCTATAAGGTGGAAGGTTATTTGAGAATTTCCAATTGAAATTTATTGAACGTATATACCAACTCTGAAAATTACACTGTTGTCCAAATAAAGTTTATTCCAATTCAGCAAATTATATAGGAATAATGGTCATTTTAACCTAAGGTATTAAGCTACTGTAACTAATACTTAAATGCAAAATTTGTGAGACTGAACTTATTTCTGCTTAAATGCTAAACTGTTTTGGAGGCAGAAACATTGACTGAAGGAAATTATTCCACAGACTCCAAGCCTCAGGCTTTGTATAACGCTCTAAAACAAACTCAGTTAAAGTTCTTTTCTGGAACTGCAAAGTTTCCCAATCTCATTAATGCAACTTTGACTGTGATATTTCACACTTGAAAAATATGGTGCATATTGATACAAGGATTTAGGTCCAACGCTCATTAAAAGCAGGATGGTTACATTAAATAATTGGCAGTGAAACCAGGAAATCCACAAACTGTGATATTTTTAATTTTAGCATTGGATTTGGAGCCTTTCCTGATTCTCTTAGGTCATTGGTTCATCAAATATCATCATCACAAATTAACTGCTTGAACACAGACCTCAAAATAATACTGATCTTGTTATACTGGGCATATTGGATTTGAAGGGAAAGAAGCTACATAAATCATTGTAGAAACTTTAGATGAAGCTGAGAAATGCATTTTATGTTGTTCCTTTCTTTTGGTCAAAATAATAAAAAAAAAAAAAGAATTAACAGTAAGTTAGCCTTCTACAGTTCAATGTTAACACTGCTTCCAAAATGCTGGTGGATGTTAATAGAATAGGAACTGGTATGAGAATCTGAACAATTATGTGTGCTTTGGGTGATGGTTGTCTGTGAATGTGCATCAAACAATTAACAAACTAAGTACATTAAGTAGGGATAATTAAATCATCATTAATTCATACATGCAAGAAAGTTTGTGTCAATTAAAACTTTCTGCATAAATTTAATGGTGTCTCAGAATATTTTATCAGTCTTTGCCTTGCAATGTAAAGAGATTTTAACACACTAATATGCAAATAAAAGTTTTTACATTAACTAGCCTTCACACACATTTGACCTTGATTATATTCAAGATAGTGCAGCCTCCAGGCTGTGACATAGGGTGAAACATATTTCCTTCCATTTGCCTCTACGGTTAATAATATTTTCAAATAGGAACGATGAAGTAAAGTACTTGTGTTGCATGTAAATATTGCTAAGAATAAAAAATGAAATGACAAATTCAGCTTTTGTTTTATCATTTGTTTCAACATTCAAGGGTTATAGCGCTTTGCTTCACAAATCACTGAGTATTAATTATAATTCCCACTGACCTGGGGAGATGTGAATGCACCCCATCTTGTAGAATTAGGGTTAAACAGTTCTTGTCTCTAGGTCATATGTCTCTATTTAAAAATGGATACTTATTTATATAAAAAGACTGTGAGACACAAAAAGATTTGCCCCAGGTAGAAGCAGCTGCAGCATGGTGGAGGAAGTAATCACGTTCATTAAATGTCCCTGTGGGCTCTAGAGCAAGTGTGCAACACTTCATCTAAAGAACACCAGTCATTAGGCTCATCTCTTTCTATGCTGTACTTGTTCTTTAAGTAGAAGATTATAATCATAGCACTTTGTTAATTTGATACTTCTTTTTGGAATTTTAAATGTGAAAATAATGTACAAAAATTGCAGGCTGTTATTGTATCACACATATTTCAGAAAATAAAGTATTTTAGGCTATGATAGTATCCTTTGTCATCATTGAATCTCTAGTCACTGTTTTTGTTTTGTTATCCTTTCTTTTTTCTTGCTTTGAATCATTTAATATATTTTCAGTTTCCTATTTCTTTATTCCCAACAGTCTGTGAGTTCACACATTTAATTTCTGGATCACTTCATATGTAATATGTCTTCAAATATGGAATTTAAATATTTTCCCCAAAGTAATTGGAGGCTGGCCTTTCATATTTCATTGGTAATCTTTTCATTTGTGATGTTCAAATGCTGGTATCTGCTTTCTTTATTGGTCATGCCTCTGTAAATGCTTGACAACAAGATAAGGTGCTCATTCAGAAATTCTGGAAGTTAAATCAGATTTTTCATATAAGGATACAGGTATTATGAAGTAGGTAACTAATGAAGAATTCATCTTTGACATCAGTGACATGAGTCAGATCTGCCYCTTTCTCACTTTAACAGTACCTTTTGTTGTAAAGTGACATCCAACATTGTACGAGTAGTTTGATTCACTGCTGAAAATATTAAAATGGATGTATTTATAGAAGTGCCAGGGATTGCTGATTCATGTCAACATTTAGTTTTAAGCAAATGAGCAGCCCTACAACAATGAACAGGACCATTTATATAATTAAATTAAGTATCTGTCTTAAGTGTTTCCTTGTACAAAACACGTTTCAGCACTATGAAAGATCCCACCCAGGATATGTACCAGGATATGTACCTCACAAGGTATGTGGGATGCACCTCAACCAATTTAGCAGTACACAGCATGGATGTTACATTTACACTGTTCTCCCTAGACTTCATTAGTGACTGTCAGTCTGTCAATTGAGAGAAATAGTCTCTCTCAGAGTGCTATTCATCTGCCCTATTTTAGGCATCTATTTTAGGGCAAGATGAATCATCTTATACAAGTAGCTGTTTTCCTCCATTGACGGGAAAGAGCCTTTGATGATTAATCTACACAGTAGTTGTCTACATTTGGTCAGAATACCACCCAGCATATCTCTGTGGCAAAATGAAGTGTCATACAAGAGGCTGAGAGTAGGTCCAGATGAGCTAGTTCCTATCATGAATAATATAAGTATCACAGTTAAAGAAGCAGTGTCTATTAGCTGGAGTATGCATTAATGCTCTAATACGGCTAAATTATCTCCAAAACCTGAAGCTTGTTCATTCGGAACTAGCATAATATTTTTTACAACACTTCATTATGCCATGTAAAACTACTCRCATTGTATCATACCCCACATATGAAAATAAATATGAAAAACAGGTAAGTTCTAAAGAAAGAAATGTTTTATTTACCTATACCATTAGGAGAAAAAAAAAAGAAAGAAACACAAAAATAAAACAAGTATTTTAAAGCAAGTTCATGCTGATACAGGAGTTAGTCCTGTAATTCCATCAAATTTCTGCTACTTGAAATCTACTTTGTATAAGAATAGTTTAGGTTCTTATTTCAAACCTTTACTTATTAAGGTATATGATTTGATTGTGCTTGGATTTTAATATAAGTAAAGATGCATGATCAACCAATATGGCACATCAACCTCACTTGTTTTAAAAAATTGTTTTACTATTATTTCACAGGTATTTTCTTATTTTATGTATTTCAGATATAGTTCCATGAAGTGGTTACTCACAGAAGAGAGACAAGAAAATAAGAAAATTAAGACTAACATAGTAATATTTTGTCTGTCTTAATTGTTCAGAATATTTGAAAGATACTGCAAAATCTGAATTTGGGACAAATGCTAGTTAGAGGACTGAACATCTCATTCTGCATTTATGTAAATTACAGACAATTTCACTGAAGGCATAGGAACTATTTTATATAAACACTGGAATAACTAGGAGTTATGTCAGGATTTTCTCAGCACTCAGTAAAAATATTATTTCAAAGATGAGGAAATAATAGCTACTTATGTCTCCAAGCTTTATTCAACATTGATGTCTTTGGGATCTATTTTGATGAAAAGTTCTGGATGTGAATTGAGAAGGATAAGTATGACAAGCTCCTTTACACACAAATTCTATGTCATCCCTCCTGAGCTGTGCTGAGAAAATTCAGCTTGTATTTACTTCCATGGAATGAGTTGACATTAGATATAACCAGATAAAACATAATATTGTTGTAGGGGCAGTCTCTTTTTCTCTTTGTAATTTCCTGAAAATTGAAAGCTTCCTTTTAAAAATAGAAAGTCATAAATTAGCTATTTTTTCTTCTGCCAAAATTCATTCAGTTAATACAAGACTGACACTTGTTCATGATTTAGTATTATAGTCTTGAAGAAACTATCTTCAGGCAAAGAGTAATATCAACAAAGATGTCAACAGCTGTTCCAAGACAGATAAAAATATTATCCTTGAAGTCTGCTGGGTTCCATTAAATTTCATATCACAAATAATTTTTTATTTTATTTTATACCTTCTTTAAAATGACAGATTTAAGTGAAAAATATGGATTATCATAACCATACTGATCAAGATTATTCCTGGAATTAAATGATAACTATGAAAGAAGGAAAGAATTCTCTACCTAACAGACTTCAGTAATTTTAAATAATTATATTGAGAATGTTAAGGAAATTTTCCATTTGTGAACATAAGTAACCACCTGAGACACTAATATCTCTGTCTCACAAGAGGAATCTTGAAGCTTTTTCCTTCTTCCTGTACTCCAAAATTTATTATGTTTGTCTGAAGGAGAGTCACAATGGGTGATCCTATTATGGTAGTTTCCTAAATCAAGAACACACTACACTGAGGATGGCCCCTCAAATCCAAGCATAATTCAGAATATTAAAACAGTTTATAATTGCAGGTTAAAAGGTTTTTTTACAGTTTTTTTAAAATATTTTAAAAATTGCAAAGCTAGTAATAATTCCTTTTGTGTCGATGCACTTACCAGTCTATTAAACCTCGGCCAAGCCTCAGAGCTCCAAGCTTTTTGAAGCAGTACTTAAAGCCACTTTTAACGGCACTGCTTTCTCTAAAGCTTATCAGTGAAGTAGGTGTTCTTACACACAACGGATTTCTGACATGTACTTATTCTTTCCCTCATCTATTCTTTGATCAATATTCTATCTTTGTCAAAGTAATTTTCATCTCATCAGTCTGCTTTTGTCACCACTTTAACAGTGATTTTTACATGTCTTTTTTAAACCTTATTCTTCATTTTATCTGTTATATACAAAATATAGAACCATGTTTAGAACAAATTTAATTTTTTAAGTCTCTGATAAGTTGTGAAGGAGTTAGGCATCTGAATGATGTAAGTAGGCAAAAGGTTAGCTTTGCTACAGGCTTTATAAATCATGTAGAAGAACTTTACAATTCCTACAGGACCTGTTATAATCCTTCAAGATGTTTTAAGAGTTTACTGAGATAAAAATAAAATATGGAGGTGGGAGTTCCTTTGCTCCCAGCATTCATAGCAATCATATTTAGTAATACCTATTTCTGAGATGGATTTGGAAAAAAAAGACAACCACAAGTAAACCAAAGATATTCTTGCTTGAGTAATTAGTATTTAGTTCAAAGGACAGACAGAAATGACATTTTGAAAGCCCAGTTCTTGTCTTGGAAGGCTTAACAAACATAATTCCCTGCCCTCCATGAACCACAAAAAGAAATACAAAGTACATAAAATCTTGCTTTTTTAGTGAAATATTTAATTCTTAATCTTTGGTAGAAGTATTCCAAAGCCTTCAGGCTCACTTCTGTCTTTTCACTGTCAACAGTTTTTGAAAGGACTACAGTTTATCCCATCTACACCTCTATATACAAACATAGCGGTCAAGGACATTGTTAACTCTAGCTTTTTACTTGAATGAGGCTTTCCTCTACTTTTACGGGTACCAGCTCCTGTTGTCTGTTCATAATTTATACAAAACTTCAGTTTCCAAGCATAAATATTTTTGAAAGGAACTAAGGTGTCTAAACATATGTGCCTGACAACATTTTGAGATACATTAAGATATCAGAGACATCTGCATTGGGTTGGCAGGTATGACACAGAATTTAATAGATTTTGGAGCAACAATTGCACTCAAGAAGAATACCCCACATTGCCTAAGATGATATTGATGTTTAGGCAATGGAATTTTGTGCATTTTTTCAATAAATTCATAACTGTTATGAATTTTTCCACAGCATAATTTAAGTTCTAAGATGTACCGCACACAGCTCTGCCATCCTTCTATCTTTTTTTCTTTTTTTTTTTTTTTTTTTTTTTTTTTTTTTTTTTTTTTTTTTAATTAAGTTACCTGTATTTGTGGAATAATCACAAATCACAGAATGGTTGAGGTTGGAAGAAACTTTTGGAGATCATCTAGTCCAAGCACTCTGCTCAAGTAGGGTCACCTAGAGCAGATTGCCCGGGGCCATGTCCAGTCAGGGTTTGAAGACTTCCAAGAATGATGACCCCAAACTTTTCTGGGCCAATTGTTCCAGCAGCAGTTAATTTGGCCACTCCTTAAAGTAAAAAAGTGTTTTTCTTATGTGCTCCTGTCACTGGATATTTCTAAGAAGAGCCTGGCCCCGTCTTCTTTACACCCTCCCTTCAAGTATTTATACACAGTRTCAAGATCCACCCCTGAGCCTTCTCTTCTCCAGGCTGAACAATCCCAGCTCTCTCAGTCTTCCCTCGTACGAAAGATGCTCCAATTTCTTAATCATCTTTGTGACCTTTTGCTGGACTCACTGCAGTAGCTCCATATCTCTTTTGTGCTAGGGAGCCTAGAAATGGACACAGCACTCCAGATGTATTTTACCAGTGCTGAGTAGAGGGGAAGGAACACCTTCCTTTACCTGCTGGCAACACTCCTCCTAACACAGCCCAGAAGGCTTTTGGCCTTCCGTTCTGCAAAGGCACAGAAGGTGACCCTTCAGCAAAGGTGACCTTTGCTGCCTCATGGCCAGCTTGTTGTCCACCAGGACCCCCAGGTCCTTCTTTGTAGAGGTGCTTCTAGCCAGACAACCCCCAGCATATACTGGTGTATGGGGTTATTCCTTCCCAGGTGCAGGAATTTGCATTTTCCTTTGATTAACTTAATGACGTTGTTGTTGGCCAATTTCTCCAACCTGTTGAGGTCCCTCTGAAGGGCAGCATAACCATCTGGTGTATCAGCCACTCTTCCCATCCTTATATCATCTGAAAACTTGCTGAGGGTGCACTCCACCCCAGCATCCAGGTCCTTAATGAAGATGTTACATGGTATTGACCCCAGTATTGACACCTGGGGCACACCACTAGTGACTGGCCTCCAGCTGGACTTTGTGCTGCTGATCACCACCCTCCAGCCCCAGATCAGTTCAGGCAGTTTTCAATCCACCTCACTGTCCACTTATCCAGTCTGTACTTCATCAGTTTGTCTTTGAGGATATTGTGGGAAACAATACCAAAAGCCTTGTGAAAGTCAAAATAACAACATGCACTGCTCTCCCCTTGTCCACAAAGGAGCCACTAATCTCATCATAGAAGGCTATCAGGTTGGTAAAGTGTGATTTCCCTTCATAAATGGATGCTGTCCACTTCCAATTACCTTCTTGTCTTTGATATGTTTAGCAATGTTTTCCAGGATTATTTGCTCCTTTCCAGACTGAGGTGAGGCTGACCAGCCTGTAGTCCCCTGGCTTCTCCTGGCCCTTCTTGAAGATAGAAGTGACATTTGCTTTCTTCCAGTCTGCAGGAAATCACCAATTTACCAATCACCATTTATCAAAGATAATTGAGAGTGGCCTCGCGGTGATATCAGCCAGCTCTCAGCACTTGTGGGTGCATCCCATCAAGTCCCATGGTCTTGTGCATGTCCAATTTGTTTAAATATGCCCTACTCTGATCCTGCTGAGGAGAAGTCTTCCTCACACCAGGCTTTTCCACTGGTCTCAGGGGCCTGGGATTCCTGAAGGCTGGATTTACCTGTAAAGACCAAGCTGAAGAATGTATTCGATACCTTGGTCTTTTTCATGTCTTTTGTCACCACATCCCCTGCCCCATTCAGCAGCAGGCCCACATTTTCCCTAGTCTTCCTTTTGCCTCTAATATACCTGTATAAACTCTTCTTGTTGCCCTTCACATTGTTTGCCAGATTCAGCACTAGCTGGGCTTCAGATCTCCTAACCCCATCACTTCATGCTCAAACAGTGTCTTTATATTCCCCCTGGGTGATCTCACCTTGGTTCCCCCTTTTTTATTCTTCCTTTTTTAAGTTTGGGTTTTGTCAGGAGTTGCTTGTTCTGCCTTTGCTTCATTTCCTGCCTATTGGGATGGACTGTTCTTGAGCTCAGAGGAAGTGATCCTTGAAAATCAACCACCTCTTCTGGATCCTTCTCTCCAGGACCATCTCTACTGGGATTCTTTCAAGAAGGTCTCAGATCTGCTCTCCTGAAGTACAGGGTTGTGATCCTGCTTTTTGTCTTGTTCCCTCCCCTCTGAATCCTGAACTGCACCACCTCATGGTCACTGCAATCAAACCTGCCCCTGACCTTCACATCCCCAACCAGTTCTTCCTTGTTTGTAAGTATGAGGTTGAGCAGAGTGGCCTCCCCTCATTGGCTCCTTGGTCATCTGCATCAGGAAGCTATCATAAATGCACTTAGGAAACCTCCTTGATTGCTTGTGCCCTGCTGTGTTTTCCCTCCAGCTGATATTGGGCTGGTTCAAGTTCCACATAAAATCAGGGCCTGCAAACGTGAGGCTACTTCCTCCTAGTGCTGTTGCGGGGCTCAGGCTCTGTTGGTTCAGATGCTTCATTGGACACAGCTCCCAGACCCTCACCTGGTACCAGGGCACTAAATCTCTTCTGCAGTTGCAAATCTGCAGGTGAAACAGCTTCTGATGTTAAGCCACAAGCTTCCAGCCTTTACCATCACAGGTGTGTCCATTTCCCAACCCCGTTAAGTACAGACTCTGCCACACCTCCTTCAGTAGAGGTGGGGATTCAGGCTCCTCTTATAGCTGCAGCATCTCAGAGAAGGTCTAGCTGATCTCTTTCTGGTGATCTCTTATGTTGCAGAGGCTGCTGAAGTCCTTCTGCAACTTCTTCACTTGGTGACACAGATGGTCTGCCACTGCTTATCTCCTGAAGGCAAGAAGCCCTCCTCCTGCTATTCTATCCAGACCTTGCGGTACATTGCCACCATTACTGAGCTGTTTTATGCTATCCTCAACAGAGTTGCTGGCTGCCTTCTGTGCACCCTCCTGCACAATCTGCTGTGAAAACTGCTACCTCTGTGAGTTGTCTTTGTTAACTGCACTCTATTAAAGTCTTGTGGAGACAATGTTTTCAATTTTCAAAAAACTAAAAGAGAGACAGTTTGGTACTAATGTAGCATGTCATTCTTAAACTTTTTTCTAAGAAGACTGAGTGCTTGCTCTCTGCTTATGAGTTTGGGGAATATTTTCTGGATCATAGTTTTGGAAGGGGTGTAGATCTTCTACCTGTATTTGCTCTGATCTTATTCTGGTACCCTGAAGTCTCAGATGTATTAATTACAAGGTGAGGAAGGATATTTGGAGGCAGTAGTTCCCACCTATTTTGCTATTTTAATCCAGCATGTATCTGTGTTGCCACAAAAAGGGATGATCTTTCCTTCCTATTTCCACCTGTTTGTTCTCAGTACTAGCACTGACATCCATAGGACTGTGAAATGAATCAGATGATAGAACTTAAATGAATAAATAATAATAAATGAATAGTCATTTTTTGGAGGATTAGTTTTCAGCTGAATTTGTTCTCTGATTAGTGCCAGAACAAGTGAACTGGGAGCAACTAGAAACACAGGAAAACTAGAGGTGGATCATGTGAGCCTAAGCATTCTAGCAACGGCCTTTGTTTATGTCATAGAAATAATGTAACTATAGCTCAGGTAAAGCAGATTTTTCTCTTTTTCATGAAAATCATATTTTTCATCTCATGCTGCCTGAACAGCAAAATAAGCATCAGACACAAGTGACAAGCTATTGAGAAGTCATTAGCAGTTTGCACAAGAAACTCACTGGCCATTTTAAATTTCTCTATCATTAAAAATTCCCAGTGTGACCTAAGGGGGACTGCAGAATCTTGGGTAAATATTAATGGAATGCTGAATTGCAATGCAGTGGTTTGCTACCACAGAGCTGATCTCGGACTACTATCACAGCACTTTCTTTAGTGCAGAATGGCTTAATTCATGCCATGTCTAGTACACAGATCTGTTCCTAAGAGTTTTCTTTTCATCCCAGTCTTTCTTGCTCCAACATCATGGAGGAGTAGAGCCTCAAGCGGTGGCAAGACTTGAGACAAACTTTATGGAGTAGGTGATTTTTGTCTTCATCTTCCATTTCCTCAGATCTCTAGAAATGTGAAGATGGAAGTATTGATGTGTTCATTTTCTTCTCTCAAAGTAAAGTTTGTAATCGTATTCACACAAGCATCAAGCAGAACCCTATTGTGTTCCAGGGGCAAAGGATGAGAAGACATGCTCCAGCATCATTTTGCTGATGTGAAGAAAATAGAGGAAAGTGGAATGAAAGTTTAAATGCCAACCAGATATATCTATAACAAATAGTATACAACAAATAGAGGCCAGTTGAGAATTGAGTGAATGGAGATGTTGCAATACAAAGAGATATGAGGGAATGCAGGGCTGTTTGGAGGACCACTTGAGTTCAATTGCATATGCTGCCTTTCTAAAAAGGGGCTAGGCACAAGGCCATGGAAAAGGAACCACCAAAATTATTTACATCCCAAACTATTAAAATGAGAATATGCTCCAAACACAGGTTTTCTATGTAGGAGACATGTGAGATGGTGCCAGAATGCCCAGAGTAACATGAGAAATGTCCACATTTGTGCAAATGTTTTTGGGTTTGTTTTTAATTCCCACCTAACCAAGAAACTACTCAAATTGTTCCTTATGGATAAAGGTTTTCTTTTAACTATAAAAGTTGTCTGCCCCCCTTAATATTAGATTATTGAAATAAATTCAACCATGGGTGAAGAATCCATTTGAATTCATAGTCTCAAAAATATATATTGGCTCATTTGCTGTCTTTGAACTGAAGTGTAGGGTCCACATGATTTCAGTTAGAATAAATGTAGTCCAGTGATGAATGCTTCTGAAATTCTCACTCTTGGAAGACAAGGTGCATTTTTAAAGGGCCTATCATAATTGGAGTGTTTTATACCTGAAACCCATTGATCTGCATTACTAAATAGAATGCATGCTGATTATTTCTGCTAACTAACTCAATCTTTATTAACAGCTGTTGGGAGCATGCAGTGAAATCTTCCAGACTAACAAAGCCCTTAAACTGCATTTTCCATCTGCTTATCACTGTCTTCCAAAATACAGCTATCTTTTATTCTGCTAGAGTATCTGACAATCCACTTTATGCTTGTTAGGGGCTGGAGATTGCACTTCAGAGGAGGATGGTAAGAGGTGAGGACTGCACTCATGGGGCTGCGTTATTGTCAGGTGAAGTAAACTAAGGGTGGGTGTTGAATGGCACTGGCAGGACAGAAAGATCAAGGATAAGTCACAAAAATGCTAAGCTGTTGGTAACAGGAAACACCTTAACTTGGAAAAATCCTTGGKTTTTTTTTTTTYAACCCTGTTTTCTCTGTACTTCTCATTAAATCTCTGAGGTTTCAGCTGTCCATGGAGACAAATGGTCATCCATCAGGGAAGAAGGACTCACTGCATGAACTTCCATGAAACATTTTTTTTTTTTTTTTCTTCTGTTGATCTATGCGATCTAAACCAAAAGTCATTTCTAATGTGTCTGTCTGTGGTCAGTGTAGAGAAAAATGTAATGTATTTAAAAGAAATATGTGTGCCTGTATTGATTTGTATTTGACTACACTTCAYGTTTAGTTCTTAGCACAATTTATAAGCACATTTAAATGAGGTACTTCTCCCGAGTTTCCATTAACATTCAGTGAAAATGGCTATGACATGCATTATTTTGCATTTTCTGCATTGCAGTTGGGTTGTGCAAGGGCTGAGCAAATGCTGATAATTCACGTGAWGATTCCCCAGATTGTTTTAGGAGGTTTTAAGAAACCAGTCCCCTACAAAGCTAAGCCATAAGTAAGATAATTTGGTTTTGAACATTCCCCCCACCAGGCCCAAATCACAAAAGCGCTTAAAAAAAATGTTATTCTAGAACTGTGTATTATTGATATATTAAGTCAAAAATTATGGCTGAAAGATACAATATTATGGAAAAGATCTAGCTTTGTAATTAAGGACAAGTTATTTTTGCAGAAGTTAACTAAAAATGTTGAAACTACATTTATTTGAAGGGGGGGTTGGTTGTTTGTTTTTGTTTTTTAGTAAAAATTAAAGGGAGAAAGAAGAAAAAAAGATACAAAATAAACATCAGCAATATCTTCAGGTAAGAAATATGACTGAAGTGATAACTAGCCACAAATGGAGCAGTAACTCTGGAATTTGACTGGCCGTTATAAATATCGGACAAAGGAAAAGCTCATACTTGGACATCGACAAATATTCTTTTACATTCATTTCCATTGCATTCCCATACATTCCCTTGCACTATTTCCCTATATTCTCAGACTGAAGATCTCAGCTTAAACAACTGAGGGGATATATGAAATATGTGCATACAGATATGAATGTACATCTGTTACTCTGAAAATTTTTTTTCTCTCCTGAATTAAAAATTTTCTTTCAAAGCTGAATGAGAAAGAGCCACACCATTGGGCAGTAGATCTGTTCTTCACATGGCACTGAAGCTGCTGGAATTACATGAGTAAATCTTACTCTTCTCTATGGAAATTATATTTAAACATTAGTCTAAAGGAGTTTGGTGGGTTGGCCTTGGCAGGCCACCAGGTGCCCACCGAGATGCTCTATTACTCCCCCTCCATCCACAGGACAGGGGGAAGAAAATAGGACAAAAACTCATGGGYTGAGGTAAGGACAGGGAGATGACTTATCAATTACCGTCATGGGCAAAATAGACTTGACTTGGGGAAATTAATTTAATTTATTGCCATTTAATTGTAACAGAGTAGGATAGTGAGAAATAAGAACAAAACTAAAAACAGCTTCCCCCCACTCCTCCCTTCTTCCCAGGCACAACTTCACTCCTGCCTCTTCTACCTCCTCCCCTGCCCCAAGTGGTGCAGGGGGGTGGGGAACGGGGTTTGTGGTCAGTTCATAACACTTTGTCTCTGCCGGTCTCAGAGGTGTTGCCAGCATTCCTGATTGGCTCATCTTTGTCCAGTGGTGGGTCTGTCTTGGAGCTGGTTGAAACTGGCTCTGTCCAACCTGAAGACAGCTTCTGGCAGCTTCTCGCAGAAGTCACCCCTGCTGCACCCCTGCTTCCCTGCTACCAAAACCCAGGTTTTGGTAGCTGTACTGGGTTATGTAAACCYAGTACAAGAAGGTATTTGTCCTGACAACAAATTTGCCTTTCCCCAACAAGAATAACTCATGGCTATAATAAAAAATTACATTCTAAATATTGTTGATAAAGGCATTAAAAATGGCTGAAACATATATGTGTACAGTAATAACATGTCTACAGTAGAGCTATATAAAGGCATGTCTCCAGGGGATTACATCTCTCCTGAACAATGGGAATTATTTTTACATGTGTCAACTTCAGTATGTCAATGTTTCTTCTTTTTTGATTATATTGAAACATTAGCTAGTGTAGGCAGCTAGCAAAGGCATTATTATTCTCAAGATGGAGAAAAAACAAATATCTAAATACTTATCCAAATATACTCCTAAGTGGGGTCTTGGAAAATGTCAATTATGTAACATTTAATGTTACGGTTTAAGGARGAAGGTCTCCTTCCTTCTGATCTCGGTGAGTAAGTATTACTAGCCTGGACACAACCCTTTAATTAACATCATCACCTGTATGCAGTCATGGAACCATAGGGTGATTCAGCTTGGAAGGGACTCGAGAAGGTCACTAGACCAGCCTCCTGTTCAACACAAGGTCACGTAGGAGGCCAGACTATGTTGCTCAAGGCTTTAGCCTTTCAGGTTTTTGTAAGGGTATGCGGAGGGAGAGCATGTCTGCTCCCATAAGATTATCTGATTAAGGATCTTGTCAAATAGGATGATAAAGGGGGAGGCAATAAATAAAAACATACAGAGATGCAGACCTTATAGACAAACAATAATGGAAACAATGACAAGAAACAAACCTTGTCAGTCACAATAATTGATGGGATATTAAAAAACTCCAGGCACAGGTCTGGAGAGGACAACCTGGACTTTGTAGCTGATAAGAAGGGGCAGCAAGAGGAACATAAGTAGTTGGGATATTGCAAGGGCATTGGTAAGTCTATGCAAACTAATAGAGAAATGTGCAGGGGAAGGAAATTGGGGAGGAACAAAGGGGGAACAGACAGAAAGGGATATAAAAGGGACCATTCACATGTAAAATGGGGATGGTCAGCATGCTTGTCTGATCAGGCTGAGCCCTGTGCCTGATCAATGCAGTCTGTGCTGTCTTATTAAATCCTTTCTTAACTATTTCTGCATAGTCTCACTCATTATTCCACGTGTGTGAGTGCTGCAAGGACTAAGTGCCAGCTACTGGGGACGGGTTGGAATCAGACCAGTGGGAGCTCCTGACCTGTGGCATCAGCTACTGGAGTAAGTGGGGCTCTTTAATCTCCAGCCCCTGGGCCGGGAATGCTCTGTGTCCCAAAAAACAGCTACTGAGGGTATTGGGGTGAGTGAGGCAAGTGAGGGGTTCCACACGTTCGGGTGGCTGGGTTCCAGCCCATGTACCTGGTGCCAGCTGCTGGGGCAGTGAGTGCCTGTACCTTTCCCAAACAGGGTGTGCGTGGGGTGTGCCTGTGTATTCGCTGGAAAACTTCAAGCTGAACCAGCTGGTGATAAGGAGGCCTTGGGTGTGGACTAGGTTATCAGGTGATTGGARGGTCAGTGCTGGTACTCCTGGAGGGACTTGTGAAAGCAAAGTGCTTGTGGGACAAGTGTGTGAGTGCTGYGTGTTTGCAGTGAGCACCCAGATGGACCAGCTAGTCAAGGACCTTTGGGGYGGGTAAGAGGGGCTGGGATCCGGGCAGGGGTGCTGGGCAGACGGAGGAGCTGTGCCGGTGCTTGGGGGATCCTCAAATGCATGTGTGCTTGTGAACCTGGGGAGTTTTGTGTGTGTGCTGCACTACTGACCTCCTGCCTCTGCCAGCCAAAGAGGAGGAGGGGACGTGGCTTCTGGGCTTGTGTCTGTGTGAGTCCTGTCTGTGGGTGTTGTTGAAGGCAGCACCTTGTCTGTGGCCCTCTGTGTGACTGGCCCTGTTGGCATCGTCTGCGTGTGTCTGTGTCTTTTGGACACTTGCTCAGCCTTGCTACTGGTTGAACCTGCAAACAGTAAAGTGGTAATCGCATCCCTCAGCCTAGGATGGAGACCCGGGGTGCACTGGGCTTGGTATATTTCAGTGCATTCCTGGGCCCAGAGCTGTTTGAGGCAATGTCTACTTATAACATCCCTTAACAGCCTTTAAAACCTCTAAAGGTAGAGATTGTACAGCCTCTTAGACAAAGTTTTCAAATGTTTTCCTGTCCCTGTGGTCAAAAAAGGTTTTCCTCATACACAGTTCAAATCTCTCATTTCAATTTACAACCACTGCCTGTGATTTTCCCACCACACACCTCAGTAGAGCAACAACTCATACCTCATAGGCCTGCCATTGCATTTGTATTCTGTAGAGCTGATATAGGCTCCAGACTTCAAAATATTGTTTCCCTCGTTCATAGACTTTGAAGCAATTACATATTCTCATCTCCAAAGATGGTGTAATTGTATCTTGTGAAGTATCAAACTGAAGTTACAGCCTACTACTGGGAAATGGAAGACTTTGCAAAATGAGTATTGATTCTGCCATGTACTACTGTTCTTGTCTTCCCATAACTGCCCTCCCAGGGCTGGTGTCTTCTCACCATGTTTGATCTATGGTTTGGCATCTCACACAACACAGAAGCATGGGAGGATGTTGTGCTGGTTTTGGCTGGGATAGAGTTAATTTTTTTCAGAGTAGCTAGTATGGGGCTATGTTGTGGATTTTTGTGCTGGAAACAGTGTTGATAACACAGGGATGTTTTAGTTACTGCTGAGCAGTGTTTACACAGAGTCAAGGCCTTTTCTGCTTCTCACACCACCCCACCAGCAAGYTGGCTGGGGGTGCACAAGAAGATGGGAGGGGACACAGCTGGGACAGCTGACCCCAACTGACCAAAGGGATATCCCATACCATATGACATCATGCTCAGCAATAAAAGCTGGGAGAAGAAGGAGGAAGGGGGACATTTGGAGTGATGGCGTTTGTCTTCCCAAGTAACCGTTACGCATGATGGAGCCCTGCTTTCCTGGCAATGGCTGAACACCTGCCTGCCGATGGGAAGTAGTGAAGGAMTTCCTTGTTTTGTTTTGCTTGCGTGCGTGGCTTTTGCTTTCCCTATTAAACTGTCTTTATCTCAACCCATGAGTTTTCTCACTTTTACCCTTCCGATTCTTTCCCCCATCCCACTGTGGGGGAGTGAGYGAGCGGCTGTGTGGTGCTTAGTTGCTGTTTGGGGTTAAACCACGACAGATGTCTACACAAACTAGCTTCAATTGTCTGCTTAAGACACTTAGACAGAAGTGTCCTTACTGTCTTTATATATCCTTTACACATCTTTTATACATCTTTACATGTCCTTTACACATTTTTAATAGAAAGAGCTAGATTTCTCCAGAATATGACTCAGAATGACATTTTAACTTAAGCATACTTTTCAGCCTCCTGTTCTGAATCACCTTCTGAATGATCCCCTCCCCCTTCATTAATAGTATTGGAAGCAAAGTCAAAGCTRTCTCCTTTGTTAAGTGCCTAAGGTTAGACAGTAAAAACAGCCTCTAGGGAGACTGCAAAGCTGGGAACACTGTCACTGCATTTTGCTGCTAGATAGGATAAAAATCAACAGAAGCAGACTTGTATCACTGTTTTAAATGTTGTATGAAGATATCTATGCCTAGATCAAGTGGCAGTGACTCCTCATTTTTCCCACCCTGTATTCATAGAGCTTAGAAGAAGTCTACATCCTTAGGTGGTCACACTCAAACATCTCAAATTGAATATATGCACCAAATGTAAAGATACATTGTACAGTATTCTAAAGACATCTGAGCTGTCTAATGTCTCTCATCTTACAAATATGGATAGAAAACATCTGGCAAATGCAATAACTCAGAGAAGCCACACACTGCTTTCTCCAGTTACACCCTTCATACTATCAGTATAATTTCTTTTGTACACAGTCACAGTAATTTCACTAAGTAGGATGCTAAATTTTGCCATTTGTGTAATTAACCTATCTAAGGTAGGCTGTCTCCTCCTATGGTTGTTCCCTCACCTTTAAAACAGGATGTTGTAAGACAACTGAGAGCAGTCACTGAAGAAATTATCTATACAGAAGGGACAATGTAATGTATAGTTATGACATTTCTATCTGTAAAATGCTACAATATTATCGACAGTGATTAACAATTACTAAAATATGTAGAACTGCATATTGTGTAAGAGGGCAGCACAGCTTACCCACACTATGTACTTTATGCTTCAACAGTAAGAGGACCCCTCTGTTTATATTAATCTTTGATAATAGTACCTTTCTTTCAACTGTTACTCTCTATTTTTGTAATTCTTGTGTCAAATTGCACTTTACTGACAAGGCGAGATGTTGCAAAGAGTAAAGTCAATTGAATGTACTTTGGAAAGATTCCACCTGAATGTATTTACTTTTAAAGCACTATAGTTGTTGAAAGATGCCTCTAACATAATGTTCATGCCGTCATGGTTTATTAATGTCATAGAATTGCTGAAGGATAAATGTATACAATGCTGAAATGATAATACTGTAGGTAAAATATATTTACAAAGCAAACAGTTCTGCAAAATAACCTTAAAGAACTTTGGCATTTATGCAGTTGTTATTGCAACGGTCTTCCTTTTTCTTTTTCTTTTTTTGTTTAAGTTTAAGATAGCATTGCTAACTAGAAGTATATGACAATTGTTAGTGCATTCATCACAATGTTTTGTATTAGCATAATAAAAAATACATCACGAAAAAGCAACAGAAGAATGAATTTTCCTTCCATACATCTTGTACACATACAGGGTATTAGTTACCATTCCAAATTACTGAAATACTCTTACTAAAATACTTTTTCTTAACTATTTTTTTGAAATAAATTTAAATGGCATGAGACAAACAGACAGGAGTTTAAAATTGTATGGGTCAAAAGAGTGTCTAATACTAGCTTTAATGTTAAAAAGTTGTCTAATATTTGCATACCTCTGTATTTTAAGTTCCTTTGTTAGAACAGGCACTTATATGTGGGGGTTGGTCTGAAGTTTATTTCAGTACAATCTTTGCAAACCACATTTATTTCCTAACTGAATGGAGCATAAGACACATAAAATATAACGAAATAGGAACAACAAATTCTGGATGCAGGATTCCAGAAGAGTTGTTTGCAATTGCTGGTAGAGAAAACACTGAATGATATATCAAAACATCAAAGAATCTTAGGCTCAGCTAGAATGAATGTAGTGGAAGCAGTACCCTGGGAAAAAAATGGTCTTGTAAAAAATCAAACGTCGGGTCTTCAAATGGAAAATTTTTATGTTTTAGTCACATTGTTTCTAGTTTTCTAAATCATCTTTTCTGGGGTGTTTTGGCTTGGGGTTTGGTTTTGTTTCTTTTTTTTATTATTTGCGTAACTATGGAATATTAGTTCCATGTTAGTGATTAAGAATTAGAATTAGAATTCTCAAAACACTAAAATTCTACTTGGTTGGAAACTTCTTGTTTCATCCCACTCAAATCAGAAATAATCTAGGAAACATATTCAGCCAAGTATTCAAGCCTTTCTTTCACTTTCCCTAAAACTTTATTTCTGGCTGACAAGGGAATGTATTTTGTTCTATATTATGTTTCTTCAAATGAAAATAGAAATGCCAGACATGCATTATTCAGCAGAAAGATATCTTGTCAAGTTTTTTGCTTTAGTACATTTTAGCATTTGTCCTTCCATTTTCTTTTTTACATCTGTTATTTTATTCCTTCCTTGTGATTATTCATCCTTTTGATTGCTAGTAACAGATACGACAAGGCTTCTACTCATTTTCTTGTTGATAGCTTTACCTACAGCCGAGATGTTAATCAAGACCTAAAGGCGTTGTGACAAACCATCCATGAGTTAAACAGAGTGATTAAAGAACCTAATAAATGCAGCTCTGCTGGACATCATCGCTCTCAAGAGACAACATGAGTAATTTTACAATATTGTGCAAGCTTTAAACTCTGAATATCTTTAAAACAAAAAGCTATAAAGGATTCTCTTCACTGGTAAAAGTTCATTAACAAAGTTTTAACWTTTTTGGTTTTGTTTTTGCCTCCCTTCCCCCCAGTGTCTTTTGCATTATCAATTTTAATGATATTTAGAAAGGATTTATATATACACATATATGTTATATATAAGCATTGTACATCTACTGCCTAAAGTTTTGACAACATTTTAAATAAGGTTCAAACCTAAGATTGTGATCTACATGAATTTCACAAGCCATTCACTTGATACATTTTCTGATGGTACGTACTTTGGTTTTGCTCTCTAGAGGTTGAAGAAACTTGTTTTGAGAAGACGACAGCCTTTGAGAACTACTGTTTTACCCAAGAGTAACTTACGATAAATACTAACTGGGCAGTGTAGAGTTTTATCAAGGAATTTGGAACAAGATGTTTCTCTCAACCATTAGAAGATTTTAATATGTAGATTAAAAAGTTTGTCCGCTCATGTCTTACATATTTTGGATAAATTCTTAAGCCTATAAGTGAGATAAGTGTAAAAAGCCCCTACATTTTATAGTAATTCAGGACTGTGCAGACAAGTAGTACAGTGTATATCTTTTGATACACATTTTGTTGAAACTAATAGAATGTACTGTTGTTAGGTCACATACATTTTTTTGTGTTTCACTATAACGAGTCTAAAGCTTATTGTTCCACTGAATATGTAAGATAGAACAAAACAAAAAAATAAGAAATGTATCAATACTTAAAGGGCAAAAATACCCATTTCTGAGTTCTGTTTGCTCATCAACAATTATGTTGATGAGCTACGTTACATTGTAGTAGTTTTATGAATGAAAACTACTTACCCATTGATAAATATGTAAAACATAATACTGGTGTTAAAATAGGACTGAACAGTATTTGTTATTTTTTCTGTTGTTCACTGAAACAGAACATTGTACGTCTTGCTGTTTTCTAGAGGTAGTTCTTGAAAAATGGACTGTTGTCTCAGCAAGCTCCAATCAGTATGATCTTAAGATTATATTCTCTATAAAAGGCTGTGTAAAGAGAGAATTAATGTAACAATGTCAAGAACTTAAGAGTTCAGACAGGCAGAAGGAAGATTGCAAAAGACCTCAGGTCACATCTCAAACCCATAAGCAGGCAGTGTGGGATCACGTGAACTCATCCAGTCATGCAGTGTCATACAGTGAATAGGATTGATGACACTTACTTTATGAGCAACTACTTAAATTTTCACTTAAACCTGACTGTGTATTAAAGATAATAGGAAAAGATAGGGCATAAACCCGAAGAATAATTCCTCAGTCTAGGATTGTGGCATCCTGGGTAATAGAATCTGATTTAATTGCATTTATAGAAACTTCATATATTGTTGCTCTGAAGAAAAATTTGTTCATTAAGTCATTGACTTTTCTTACTGCACTAACCATAGTGTCCCTAATTGAACTTCATTACTTCATTATGAAATTTGGAGTGACATTATTCAGATTTTAAAGCTGTCCATCAGAGACAATCTATCCCACCTATCTATAGATATATTCAGACCAGGTGTCTACATATGAGCTAGTCACATCAGGCTTGCTTTATAGACAGAAGATACTTTCAGGATGTGATCCAGCTGACCTAATTTAATCACCTGTATTGGTATAAGACAAATTATATCCCTAAAGTGCTTATAAAGAAAACCTAAGGTAATGACCACAGACCCTGTAGACATAAACACTGTGGATAATATAGGCATCTAAATTTGGGCAGATGAAACCTATACATCAAAATGTAAAGTATACACTAATTCAAATACCCTATGGCATTTATTTCAGATGACTCAAAATTTCATACAATTTCAATAATATACAAATATTCAGAATCCAAGCTTTATGGACTTTAGTCAAGTGTGTGTTCTCAGCACTTCTGCACTTCTAGTCTTGAGGTCCTAAGAGCCTCAGATTCTCAAGCTGGGTATGAATAAATAAGGACTAGCTCCCTTGAAAAAAATGGTTTTCCTGGGTCATTTGAAAATGTTAGAATTATGTGGCAGAGACAGAAGTAGAATGCAGTTTGCCAGAATGCCATTTCATTCTTTTAATCATATGATTGTGCTTTAACTTCTGCCTGTTGCTTCCTAATTCTCAACACATCTTCCATCCTCTGAAATAAAGGCAGTAAAAAACTATTTTTTTTCACCTAAGGTGGGAATAAAGACATCTTAACATAGAGAATCAACAATCTTTTACTTCACACAAGAACAAAAGAAGCAATTTTTTTCCTCTAAACAACACACAATATGGGAACACAGTTTCAAGCTGTTAATGATGGATGCATTTACCTTTTGGCCAGGTTGGATGACCTGGTTGGAGGAGTAAACAGCTTACTGGCTTAAAACAGACTGCTAGGGAAAATTCCACTCAAAACAGAGGTTGCATTAAATTCCAGGCAGTGTTTCTGATAAGAAAACCTAGAGACCTAGAGCTAATTGCCAACATACTTCTTCGTAAACCATTGCAATCAGCCAATGAAACTACTTTGAAATAAAGCAGGTGGGAAACCCAAGTATTGTTTAGAAACACAAAATGGTTATGTTCTTTAGATTTTATTCCAATGATGAACAAACAAGTGTGACTGATTTACTCATTTGCATCCTCTTAGTTGAATAAAAAATGTTTGAGTTAAAGCACTATGCAGTTGAAAATTTTCTCTCTCTGTCTGGTTAAGTGTATAATGGAAGCAAAGTAACAGTTAATATGCTTAAATATACACACATTTTTTTAATATATTTACCTTATAATTATAGTTGTAGCTTTATGTAAAAAATGTTTTTCCCTAATTATTCTCTTATTCCTCTCTGACGCTTCTTTGACCTTTATGTCACTTTAAAATATGGATTCCTACATGTTTCATAAAAGTTTTTGCCTTTAATCAGTAGGTTATTAAATATCAGTAAGAAGGTTATTAWTTTCAGCTACTTAGAAAAAGCATTAATTTCTGTTTGGAAGATGGAATTTTCAGAAATTAATATTATTGATTACGATCCATCTCCTTAAGTTTTGAAATGACACCACTTGAGAAACCTATGGGTATGCAAGAATCTTAAATGTGGCAGACATAACAAAGGACTCATGGGAGATTCATGACCTTCTGGTGGAGCAGTTGGAGATAAGTTGTGATAGTCTAGGCATCCCAAGTGACACTTGATGACCATGTTGACATTACTACATTCACATCAACTTGTCCGGTATTCAGCTTCAGCCTGTTGACATCTAAGTGTAAGAGTCCACATGGAGTCCACATGGTTAGCCAGGTGTCTGAGTTCCTATTATATGGGAGTCAGAGTGCATTCAGCATAGGCTTTCTGTACAGTAGTCTGTTGCTTTGGAACAGCAGTGCAGGTTTGAAGCAAATCCMCTTATTGCCTACATTTGCTTGTCTGTTCAGTTCTTGAGCAGCTTTGGTAAAATCGTTCCTTTTGAAGCAAGTTGAAACAGCAACTCTGTTCCAGGACTCCAAAAGTCAGTGGAGTCGTTATGTTTCTAACCAGTTTGTGGACTGCACCACTGTGAAATACTTCAGCATGTTCCTACCATGCATGTGCCTACAGGATTCTGAAACTACTCAGAGCCCCCATAATATCTGAAGTGGTTCCTGTGCTACATAAAGAGCACACATTAAGTTTGTGGCAGTTTGTTGCTGTTCTTTCCTTTTTTTTCCACACATCTTTTCTCCTTGTTCCATTGTTGCACAGTGGCCTAGCAGAAACAGTATTGACATTGCTAATTAGAGGCCATTTGCTCTATTTTTTTTTTCAAGTGCAAAGCCATTTGCTTTACAAAGCCCCACTCATTGCCTATTAGACTTGTAATCACCTTGTTACAAGAACTCACTGGGTGAACATGAGTTCCAAAACACATCTCTTGAAATGATACGCAGTTTGAGTGTGGCATAACAGTAAAGGCTTTGAAAGTAGGGAAAGGTTGAAAGCAGAGGCTCCAGAACTATCGATAACAGTGTATTCATCACTGCCTTGACATCTGGGAAAAAGATTGATTTAAATATAATAAGGAAAAGAAGAAGCCATTAAACAAGGAAAAAAAAAAACAAAAAAAAAAAACTTGAGCAATGAGATAAGGCACCTGCTGCAACCTGGGAAAGTAACACCCTCCAACATTGTGCAGTACCTAGTTCAGGAAGTGAAGGCCAAGGACCAAGGACTGTCTAAAAACTCAAAGATCTCATAGAGAGAGAAGAAAGGACTGTTTGTGTGGGCATGGCTCCAGACTCTTTGTGGGATTGTCAGAATTGAGAGCGAAAGAGCTGCCTATTCTCCCTGCCTTCCCCAAGAGCCAGGGCTTTCCCTGTGGTCCAAGCTCTCCTTCTCTGCCTGTGCCTATTCAGGCCCCTGACTTTTCCAAAACCCTTTGACCTACCAGCCAATTCTTCAGGACTGAGTATAGCAGTATGGCTGTGTGTGTGTGTGTTTTCCTCACAAATTCTGTGCATTTCTCTGATTTGGTGCTCTAGTCCCTCAGTGAGGCCTTATTGCACTCAGTTTGGCTAGTTACTATTTTGGGCAAAATCCTGACTTACTTTTTATTACTATTCTCCTCTCTAAACCCCTTGTTATTCTTTTTTTAATACCCTTGTCCTTTTATTACTTCTCTTCTACTTCATATTCTTGTTTCTGAAATTCCAATGGCAACCTTTTCTAATGCTCAGGAAATTCAAAGGGAAGTAACCTGAAGCCCCRGGGAAATGATACTTCTTGTAAATCAGTGCTCTAAAAAAAGCCAAGAATTTCTCATGTGGGAGGATAACCCTCTGGCAGTATCAGGAGTTTGTTAACCTTATGATTGTTGCTGGGTAGGAAGGGACTGGACAACAACGTTACACAGAAAGAGACAGTTCTGAAGATCTGGAACATATATGAGGCAGCATGACAGAGCTATACCTGTTATATGGAGAAAACTTTAGGTGGGAATACAAAGCAGCAGCTCTTCTCCATAATACCAAGGTATGAAGGCTGTCCTTTACCATGAGGAGAACCTGAAGGTGTGCATGCCCTGTGATAATGCTCCAGGGCCCCATCCCCAGGTCCAGCAGAATGTCACTGTGAAGGCACATCCAAGGGCATCTTTTTATCCTATTCAAGGACATCTTTTTAGCCTACAGAAACAGTGCTCAAGAATACAGGCTGGATATATGCTCAGCTTTTTATTTGTGTTTTTTAAAATGAGATAGAAGGGCAGTTATGGTGCCTTCTCAAGGAATTCCATCATTTGACTCAGAGTTCTTAAGAAATACTGTATATCACTGGTCTGACTGTGACAGCCACTACACCTCTGAGAGTACATCTCTTGCTATTACGTCTGCAGGACAAATCTCCCACGTACCTACATCACCAAATGGGGTATTGTTCCCAGGCCCAAAGCCCCAAGGTTCATCTCAATCCTGTTCAAATGATCTGTGCATATCGCCTAACATGAGAACACACTGAAACTTTTTCACTCATTGAAAAAAAGTTATAGATTCATGATGCAGTAACAACACCATGCATGGTGAACCCCACCACTGCCTCACAACCAGAAGAATGGTAAGTGAATGGTTCAGGTATTTTCACTTATTAGACTACAAAGGATGACCAGCTGAGACAATGGTTGTTGTTCTTCCCTTTCCTATAAGAATGGCAGGAAAAGTGTCCCTCCTCAATAAGCCACTGAAGGTGACTGAAGGCTGTTGCTGAGACTTCCTCTGCTCATCTCATTAAATTTTCTGCAGATGTGCTACAGGGAAACCAGTATGAGCATAATGTGGTGTCCTTAACACACATGCACACACATGCACACAACCCACCCCACCCCACCCCAAACAAAACAAAACAAACYCCAAATAAACCTGGGAGAACAGGGCTATAAATAAGGAGTTTATAACTGTTTTCATCTACCTGCAACCTTTCTTTCCTTTCTGCAAGGTTTTACGTCATACATTAGATCGGTATTACCCGAGGAAAATAATATAAAATCAGAGCTAAACAGAGAATACTCAGTCTGATATACACTATCGGTTATGCAAAAACATGCCTGGCTTTCTGCTCATGTCAGTTTCAAAACTCCACAATGATCTATCTATAAAGGTTACCCACACCTTGAAGGATACATAAAGTAGGAAAAGGTTTGGACATATATGCTTCAATAATCATTGAATAAGCAATAAATTCTAACTACCCTTTAGCTTCTACAAATGCTCCTTTTTATAAGGGGAATCTTTAAAGCAACACTGCATGACCTTAGGTGTTTTGGTGGGTGTCTAGGGAAGGTATCCATCTCAAATCTTTATCACATCCTTTCTCCTAAGTTCAGATCATACTGGTTTCTCTTTGCCCATTGTGAATAGAACAGTGACAGTCAAAGCAAGAGCACAGAAACTTGGCAAAATAATTTTTAAAAAGCAATTGCATTTTTCTTACAGACAAACAAAAAAGAGACGTRTAGATTTACAAGAACAAAACCAAATATCAGCAATCAAGACACTATTCATATTCTTCCACCTCCCAGGAGAGCCAGCTTCCTTCCAAGGTATCCGCCTGCCTTGTCTTGTATTCTATCTAGCCTTTCCTCCTGGCAAACAAGACCTTCCCTCCTTGTAAATGTGTTCTTGGACATGAAACCCAGTGAGATGTCCTGCACTAGACATTTGCATATATATACATAACTCTCTGTTTCAGGAGAGTCTCAGGAGAGGGGAAAATAAAATGGAAACAGCCGAAGAGAGCGAGGGGGACAATAAGGAACATTTTAAAGTCACCAGTTTTAGGATGATAGTCGTCTTTGTCCTCCCAGAGCAAAGTGAATTCAATTCTTGACAAGTGACTGTTCATTCAAAGACATACAAGCAAGTGCTGTCATCTTTTTGTGAGTGTGTGGGGACTGATTCTAGAAGACTGTTAATGGTAACAGTAGGTGTAGGATCTTACAGTCCTTAAAGTTTTACTGAAGCACACATATTTAGAGATAGAATACTTAACCATCACAAATCAGAAAAAAAGTAGCTCTGTTGGATTTTAAAAACAAACAAAAAAAGTATTAAGTCTATTTCAAATATACTTAAAAATTATTAGCAGTCATTTTCAAGGGTATGTGAAAGGTACAGAGGGGTATATAGATAGCAACCAGCTATTGCAAAAAGGTCTCCAAAAAACAGGAAACACTGAAATGTTTTTAAAGACATGATATTCAGAGACATTTAAAGTCAAACCAGCTAAGTATATGATACTTCCTAGAAAATTCTAGATTTTCTTGCAGACTGTAAATTTTAGAAGTATACTCTTCTGACTTTTTGATTTTCATGAAGTCTGGAAAAAATGAACTTGTTTAAGATGCAGGCTCCAGCACAAAGTAACAAAGATAGAATTTTAAATTGCAATTTTTGACCAGCATCTTTGGTGCTTATATGTCAAGTATTACTGACTATGCTACTTACATAACTGAGTTATGGTTAATGGATTAAGGAGGAAACTGAACAGACCTTTAACCTTTTATTGAAAGGTTATTGTCTTCATGTCAGAATCAGTTTTATTTAAGAAACAGGAGAGAATTGAAATCGTTTTTTACTTTAATTTCTGGAATACTGGCATTCTAGGTTGTATTTATTTATTGAAGGTGGCCAGCCATAGGAGGGAATGGGTGACTCATATTTTAGAGAAGGGTCGTCTAATGCTCTTCAGGCTTTTTTCTGCTCCAGTGTAAGTCTGATTCTTGCTTGTATGAAACCTGAAACAGTTTTTCATAAGAAAGATAGTAATAAATATACAACTACCACTTAAATAAAAATAATTTTATTTATTTAGAAATTAAGAATTTTAACATTTTAATTGAAAAATTTAATTAGGCACTAACAGCATTTGGGAGCAAAGTCCTGTGTGGGCCTGAAAGCAGATCATGATCATTACACTTATATGCCAGCTGCATATGTGCCTTTATGTGTTTTTTCTGGGGTTTTAGTATGTACTTATTTGTTGTATTTGTTTCTGAATGACCTTCTGATATTATTTGGAATAAGTGTCCTATTAGCCACCTGTTAAATAACACTGTCTGCAGAGCTTACACGAGATGATACCTACTTTTTAAATGGTTATAGTCAGATGATATGAATCCCCTCCTAAGTGATCGAGACAAGAACGATAGAATGAACTCTGTATAATATTGACTACTAGCAATATAGTTTCATGATATTTGTACTTCTTTTTATGTTATTGTTATTTTTAATTTACATTTTAAAACACGTTTTTTTTTTCCAGGAGTTTAGTCCTGACCTGAGTTAAAATACTAAATGTCCCAAAACTGGTGAAACAGAAGATGTTAAAATCTCTTTACCTTCTTTATGTGACAAGATACAAAGAAGAATGTTTCAGAGTGAGCAGACAGAAAAAATGTTCTTTCTAYTTTTTTCATTCCCCGATGGTTAGCTATCTCAAAACACAAAACATAGTAATACTGTTCCCTGAACTACTGATCAGGAATGATATCAAGTGTAGTCAAGAAGAAACAAAGAACAAAAAAAATTGCAAAATGTCTGCAGAGTGAGCTTCCAAAGAGTTCCAGATTTTTGTAATTTGGTTGTGTCACTTTGGTTGTAAAGAAAATAAAAGATGACTTTCTGTAACTAGTTTTAGAGGCTTTCTGAAAATAAATTCTTGAAACTATACCATATGAATGTTACATTATCTAAATTCCTGGTTTGTATGCAGTAATGAAGTAATGCTAAACCATTTATTAATGGTATCTATCTCTTAAGTACTACTAATCCGTGCAAGGAAAAAAAGAAAAAAGATTCTGTAATTTAAAAAACCTACAATTTTAAACAAATAACCTAAAAAATCAACTACTCATAAGATTTGTAGGTGAGAGAACAGATTCACGTGAGGTTTTTTTTTAAGATGCATATGAACACCCCAAAAAGGCTTTGATTTTCAAATCAGAATGTTTAGTTTCTGATATATATATATATAAAAATTTACTACTTAATATTTAAATCTAGTTATACATAGTGTATTTGAAGAATTTAAGACAAATAACTTTTTAGACAAAAAAGATAAAGTTCTTTTTCTAACCTTAAAATGCTATGGATATACAGTAAATTAGAAGTCATTGGACAAAAGGCTCAAGTAATGACTCAAAAAACAAAGAACACAATTTTATTCACATGGATTTCTAAATTTCTTGGGAAAAAAAAACAAAACCAAACCGAAAACATTCCAAAGAAACAAATGAGTACTTTTAATATCTCAGTATTTAACAAGAAATTTCAAGATTCCTTGACTCACTTAAAGTTTACATCTTTGTGCTTTTCTGTTACTGATTAGACACTTTAAGAGTAACTGAACAAAGATTTTAAGTTAACAGTTAAATTCATTATTTTGACATGTTCTTCATTTCCATGACCTTTGCAGTTGTGTAAAAGTCACCACTTAGGAAACAGAAGTCAAGTTTAAATTGATCTTTTTTTCCATCCTCTTTTCTTCTCTTTTTCAAAACCTGATTTTTGGCTAAAGCTGCCAGTGATTAATAGCTCTCCCTGACCATAAATGTACTCTGTACTTAGTCACACACTACTCATGCTACAAAAATAAATAAATTAATAAAAAAATTCCCTCCTTTTTGTTCAAAGGAAAATTGAAATACAATAGAATAAAATTTAAGAAATTTATCTTAATTAAAAAATGAAAAATTAAAAAATGACCACATAATTCACTTAGCAGAAGTAGTCATGATATCTCCTTTTGAATCTTAATACACAAAATCTTCTGCTGGCTGATGTTCACATAGTATACATATATTGGGAAAATGATATTAAATTTGTCAACTTTGTCAAGCTTATTTTTATATACTGGATGCATCTCTTAAACCAGATAACAGTTTTATTCACATTTAAATAACTAACATTTGAACTTAAATTGTATTCCAGACAATAGCAGATATCAAAGGGAGACAGATAATTATTGGATAGCAGTGAAATAGATGTTTGCTTGTGTTTTCTTTCTCTTCTTGGCAGAACAACTCTGTGGAGGTTTGAGGTTCTCAAAATGCTTTGACACAACATTTTTTGATTGATAAACAGTCATGGAAGCCTGTGAAGAAACTTAAAGATGTCTTGTCAAGCTGCTTTTCATCATGGCCATGACATATTACATTTTGTACAGTATTTTTCTCTTTCTTTTTTTTCTCCCTCCCTCTCTCCTTCCCCTCTTTCCATTAATACATGCATGCTTGAAAAGTATGTAGAAATTATACATAGTTTAAGAAATGAAAGATGTTGATGTATATAAGTACTTTAATATTACCATGACATATTATATTTGTGCGTTTGTATTGATTTTTTTTTCATCTTTCTCTCACTATATATATTGGTATCTCACAATGTATTGATTCAAATGATAATTCTTTTTGATAAGTCTAACTCATAAATGAAGTACTATATAACCCTGAAGGATTTAGTATCAATTAATTAATTTTACACAGGGGACACTATAAGTAGTCGACAATCAAAAAAGGCTCTTTTTAAAGGCATATATTATAAGGTTTTTCTGTATGTGTTTACCAGTATGTCATGTAATGCAGTCTGCAAATGAATACCAATGATTCACTCCAAAGTTGAATATTTAGCTATTAATTTTCAGCAGTTCAAACAAAACCAAGCAAATCCAGCAGTCTGAACTCAGTAATGTTGCAAAATGGTTTGAAGCTTTGGATCTTTTCCTTATGTTGGAAATGGAATGTGACACCACTCATGGTAGCTATATTCTAAATAATATATAAGCATAGTAACTAAATGGTTCCTTTTGGTCTTTTTCCTGTGGGCAACATCTAACTCTGAGCAGCATAAGAATTTTACTGAAAATGGTAAAAGTAGTTGGAAAAATTGCTGATTAATGGTTCTCTGAATTTTAAGATAAATTGTTTGTGTAATCAATATTTTTGTCTTAACCACTGTATTTAGTAAAACTGAAAAAAGCCTATAAAATAATAATCCTCATAACAAAACAGAAAAACTTTAAAAGTCTTTGAGTTATTTGAAAAATCACCCCGACTGTTTCCTGTTATTAAAGTTCTCTGAGGAGAAGAACCATTTGTAAATGCACAAATAGGCAGAAAGTTCGCAAAACACTGCTGCATAAAGACACATTTTCTAAAAATATAAACAAAAAGATAATACTCATGAAAGCACAGGATTTCCTATTCACATAAGAACGTTGCTCAGTTGCGGGACTAAAACTGTACCACATTTTCCTTTTGAAGAGTATGCTCCTCTCTTATTATTGAGGTTCTAGATACCTTCAAGAATATATTTTTAAAACATTTATCTAAAGCTGTGCCACAGTTTTGAGCACATATTCATTCATTTAAACAAACATTTACTGAATGTGTGCAGCTTAAGTTTTGCCTGCCCTACCATGTAACTTTAGTCAGATTCTCCATTGATTTTCCTCAGTGGCTGCAAGTCAATCTCTGAAAAGAGCAAAATGATTTTCATTTAGTGTACTGATGTAATTTATAGAGCAATCAAAATAAATTGTTAAAACTGGACAATTTTTTGGCCTCAGATTTGAATGTGCTTTAATCAACTGAGGCATCTGTGTTAAAATACAGTCACACTCTGTAATCAATGAAGAGAAATATGTTTACTTGGACAGTTCTACTGTTCCTGAGTGAATTGAATCTCCCACTCAAAGTGTCAGTCTGCTAAAAATTATATTGTGAACACCAGGTTTGTTTTAGAAAACTAGGTCCCACCAGGGGGRAAAAGAATATAATTTGTTTTCACACTATTTGCATTAAAATGTTGGTTTGGCTATTCTGAATAATGTAAATTTATTTCACATTAGAAGTCCAATAACAAGATATTTCAAAAAGCAGCCGCTACTGACAGGCTTTAATAATTACCATGACTCTTTGTTTTGTGCAGGGCATCAAATTTAACACAGATGTGCCTTGCAAATTCAAATGATCCAACAGAAGCCTAGTATTTCAAGCTTAGGAAAGAAACRGTGGAAGCTTTTCTGTTTTAAGAAACCAAATTCATCCACAATGTGTGGTGATTAGACTTACAAACAGTTCCAGTCTTTTCCCAGCTTAGAAAACATTTTATAAGGTCACCTGACAGGTCCCAGAAGAACCTGTCCCAAGGAAAGACAGCAGGAGGATTAGTTCASCTCAAGGGGAAAGGTTGTCAGGCATGTAAGGAATACCTAATGCTTCCATCTGCAGCTGTCAGTGCTAAAATATTTCCTCTCTTGAAACAAAACATGTCTGTGGGAGAATGTGTGCATATACCTTGCTTCAGGCACAGTCACTGACTTCAGGAGCCRTTTTGTTTCTTTGAGGATTGTAGGATAACACTTCAAATGAAAACAAGAAATAGGGGGCCAGGTAGATACACCCCTAACTGTGAAGGTACCTTTGTCCTTGTCATGTGAGTGGTCCACACGCAGGAGCAGGAGGGAGTRTTACTGGTGAAGTCCAGTGGGAGCACAGGCTACAGAGGAGGCTGTTTAAGGAAAATGCTCAGCTCTTCACAGCAGACCATGGATTGCCACATGTAAGAAAGGGTCACAGGAGGTACACAGCCCGTAATGAACTATAGGCTCATGGAAAATGGAGGCTTAGATGATGGGGACTATGGGCATTCTTCTTTTTGTCCTTTTTGTTTGGTGTTTTTTTTTTTTTTTGGTCCATTCCAAAGAATTAGGAGTAAAGGGGCTGGAACATCTGTCATACGAGGAGAGGCTGAGAGAGCTGGGACTGTTCAGCTTGGAGAAGAGAAAGCTCAGAGAGATCTTATCAAAGAGGAGGGAGATGTAAGCAAGGCAGAGCCAAACTCTTCTCGGTAGTGCCCAGTGAGGACAAGAGGTAATGTGTATACTCTGAAATACACGAAATTCCATTTAAACACAAAAAAATACTTGGTTATTGTGAAGGTGCCAAATACTGAAACAGATTGCCCAGGGAGGCAGCAAAGTCTCTATCCTTAGAGTATATTTCAAAATTGAACTGGACACAGCCCTTGGCAATCTGGTCTAGTCGATACGTATTAAAAATGGTTGGAAAATCATCTAGAATAATGGCTATTAATCAATCATATATTAGTACTGAATAGACCTTTTCAGAAGAAGAAAAACAAAACTTTGATTCAATATTGGGACCATGAAGTAAAATTTGTGGTAGTTTACATTGGAATAGACCTTGTTCATTAAAGCTGTAGGCAGTATACCAAAAATTGTGTTGTCTGTGCCACCAAATAGACAATAACTGCCTCTGTACAGCACAGTTCTGTTGGTAAAATAACACTTGCAAGACAAGTGGAAGATGACATTGAAAACAGTAAATTCTGTTAAGTTAGCGCTAAGATAAAGTTGCAACCTGGCATCTAACACAGTAATAAACCACCTCTTTGAACTGGAAATTAATTTTGTACAATTAATCTTTTGCTTACTCCTAATCCTTCTTAAGAGTACTTCAAGAATCACTTCAATTAAGTAAATTTTACATTTTATTTCCCGGGCTCTTTTGTGGAACATAGAACTTGCTTTGTGTCCTTTGAAGTCTTCAATTTATTTTAAAATATCATTCCACATAGCAGGAAAAAAAAAAAATTATAAAAACAAATCTGTCACCCTGATGTATATATGATTCTTTTAACATTTTACAATCATTTTATCAGACTATTTCTTCATTTATTTATTTTTAATATTTATGAAAAAGTCAAAGCTCTTGTATAATTTAAAATTCATAGGCCAAAGTAATAGAGGTATATAAGAGAAGAAATTAACAGGAAGAAGTAGCTAACAAGTGATATATAATGATAGCATGTGCTCCAAGTATTAAACAAGGCAGTTGCAAATGTATGTTGATGTTATGTGATATCTGCATATTTCAATGTAAACTACTTTTTCTGCTGTTTGCACTGAGTCAGCTATGATTTTGTCAGTTGAACTGTGTCTCGTTAATAGCCTGGAAGAGCAGATAGACAGTATGTTGATGTAATTTGCATGTGAAAAACAACTGGGAGATTCTGGAATTACACTTAGAAATGAGAAAAAATGAAAAAGAAGATTGCAAAATGAGAATAATAGGCAGAATATAGTCAAACAATGTTAAGCTAGGAAAGACAAATTATAATGCCAAATAAAAGATAGCACCAACAATAGATGCAATTCAGGAAAACATTACAACTCACTTAGGCTTGAACCGTACAAAATTTAGGTAAGTACTTAACTGTGCTTGTGTAATGGGATTACTCTCATTCTTAATTGAAAGTACATGAACAAGTACTTTGCTTGATTTTAGTGATTCCAGAGGAGACAGAGTTGTATAAATACCAATTTAGGCAGCAGTTCACAAGTTACACAGCCAGACAAGTTACACAAAAATAGCCAGACTAATTGAGCTGTATAGACAAAAGAGAAGCAAGTTGCCAGTAATAARCCTGCTCTTCCTTCCTGTCTCACCTTCAGGTAGAGCCCACTTGCCAAGATATGTTTACTCATAGATGTCCCATTACAAAATATGTTGATAACGGGAAGGGATTCAGAAAACAGAGACCTTACTGACTAGAAACGTGGCAAGCTGCTCTATAAAAGAATAATGAAAAATACTTACCTGTTTTCCTAAACAATACACGGCTTCAATGAATTTCAGCCATGTGCATCACAGGAGTTCCTTAAGGTATTTCACACAGAAAGGTTAGGCAGGTTTTGCCATTATGAAGTGGTTTGTACTGTGAAACTAAGTTTCTTAGAGGATGTTCTGTGGCTTAGAAGCCAAGTGGCATTTAATGACAATTTTTCTATGGTTAAACTCCCTCCTTCCCTCATTGCCAATGCTACCCCTTTGAACTGTGACCAAATATTTTTCAAGTGAATATTAGTTAGGAGGAGCCAAAACCATGACAAGAAAAGTGATAACAAACAATGTAGACAACTGTAAAGCAATCCTTGAGATCATGTGCAGGATCATTTTTTAGTTTTAATATGGAAGTCACATCTGGCTCTATCCACGGTGGTAAATTAATTATGAAAAGGGTGTGAGCTCAGTAGCTCATTGCTTGTTAGCTCACTACTTGACTCTCTTTTTAACCACTCCAGAAAGTTGTCTCCAGGAAAATTCATAATGAGCAACCTAGGCATAAGAAATATGAGTTTGAGCCAGTCTGATACCTGGCTTCAGACTCAGGATAAATCCCTGGCCTCTGTTACCTAGAATATATATGTATAATCTAAGCACATAAAATGTATGAGTAAATTAGATTGCTAGGTTAGGCAAATTAGATCTCATTTCCATCTGTTCTCTCATTCTGCAAACACTTCAAAGGATGAAGTATGTATTTATCATTTCTTACTATTCAATCCTCTAAATAGCCAAACCACAGTTTTCCCTTAAGCAATGGATTCTTCTCAGAAGAATCTAATCAAATACCCCCAATTCTGATTAAGTTCCCAATTAAAACAGTTTGCTGCTTAAATCCTTCATAAAGATGGCTCTTTTAAGCTATTCCGTTAGCAAGAAGAGTTGAAGAAATGTGGGTGCAAGTGATGGACTGTTTATGCACTGAATAAAATTTCACCAACCAATACTTTTGCCTATAATAATAATCCTGAAAACCTTATGGGCTGGGTTTATGTGGTGAGGTTTTGGTAGCAGGGTGGGGGGAGGGGCTGCAGGGGTAGCCTCTGAGAGAAGAAACAGGGACTGCCCCATGCCAACACAGCTGGCTCCAACGGACCCACCGCAGGGCACAGCTGAGCACATCAGCCAAGCTGGTGGCACCTCAGCGAAAGGGCAAATGGCTGCACAGCAGCAAAGAGTGAGGAAAAAAAGTGTGAGAAACAGCCCTGTGAACACCAGGGTCAGAGAAGAAAGAGGGGGAGGAGGTTCTCCAGGTGCCAGAGCAGAGGTTCCCCTACAGCCCATAGAAGATAACGAAGATGACGATGGTGGAGCAGGTATTAACACTGCAGCCCATGGAGAGGACCACGTCAGAGCAGATAACCACACTGCAGCCTACACTGGAGAAGGTGGATGTTCCCTGAAAGACTGCAGTCCATAAAAGGACCCATGCTGGAGCAGGATAAAAGTGTGAGGAGGAAGGAGCGGCAGAGACAAATTATTATGGACTGACCACAACCCCCATTCCCCAACCCCCTGCATCACTTGGGGTGAGGAGGAGGTAGAAGAGTCAGGACTGAAGGAGTGAAGTTAAGCCTCGGATGAAGTGGAGGAAGATGTTTTAGTTTTTGCCTTTGTTTCTCATCATCCCACTCTATTTTTAATTGGCAATAAATTAAATTAATTCTCCCCGAGTCAAATCTATTCTACCCAGGATGGTAACTGGTAAGTGATCTCCCTGTTTCTATCTCAGCTCATGAGCTTTTTTTCATCTTATTTTCTCCCCTTGTCCTGTTGAGGAGGAGGAGTGGAAGAGCAGCTGGGTGGGGGTCTGGCAGCTAGCCAAGGTCAACTCACCACACTTTTTTTCTCCCAAACTGACTAATCTTTCCAATTTGTGGATGTTGGAAAAGTTTTTGTCTTTTGCCTAGGGATAGACTGATAGCCTTCTCAGAACTCATATAGTTCTGCATTGTTTCAGTAAAAAAATGAAATGGCAAATGAACTCTACCTGGATACCAAAAAGATCTCTGGTTACATAAATGTCAGCTATGCAGACAACAGGATCGGAAAATAACTGTGGCATCTTTCATGATTTTTCTGCCCTATATGTTTGCAAAGCTTTAGAGCTGTCCTTTAGAAATTTATACAAAACTTTTGGCAGTGACATCTAAAAACTTTTATTATATATATTAAATTCACTAAAGTTAAAAAAAATCTGCTGTTTGTCTGAAACATCAACATCTTTTTTTCTGCATAAGCCAAGATCTGTTTCAAAGTTAACCAAGATTTTTTCTAATACAGAAAGAAAATAATTTGACCTTGTATTTTCCATCTTTCACTGACTGTTTTTGGTTTATTTTCTTTTAAATAACATTTTCAAAGCACTCTAATTCTGTATGAATATGACTTTTATTGACTGCCATCCCATTTTGGTACAGTAAAAATAAACAAGAAAAAGTTCTATTCTGTATTTAAAGACTGCATGCCTCTCTCATTCAGCCTCTTTAGAATACTTTTGCCCCTCAAAATAGAAAATAATTGTTAAATACACTTTTTGTGTTTCTTTCTTAGGAGTATAAGATACTATTTCTGGTTTTGTAGGGAAATATTGCCTTCTATAATCTGAAACTGAGGTCATGATCATTATGCAACCATACGGTTAAAGTTTCTTTGAGATCTCTATATGTCCTGATCTCTCACTACTGAGCTGACAGACAAAATAAAACGTTATGAAAGTTTAGCTGCTCAGTGGTGATAGCAGTAACAAATGATGGGAGCTGAAAAGAGATAAGAACAGTTATAAGAAAAGATAACAAAGTTTGGCTTCCAGAGCTGTCTGGAGATAAGTTTTCCAGATAATGATGGTGCTGTTTCACTATTATGTCTTTTTAAGGACATTATCATATAACCGACTTTTTTGGAAGGAATCTACTCAGGATCTCAAGCAGTGTATCTCTGTATCAGAAATTCCTATCTAAGGGTAAGGGAAGAATAACAGCCAGGGCTAGAACAAAAAAACTATTTACCTGTTAACCAGATAAATAATTGCTGTACAGTATGAACAATTCTGAGTGCCCTAACAATTGTTCCCTGGCAAATTATTCCATGCTGCTGCAGTGGGAAACTCATTCCTACACCTCTGCAGGGAGAGCCATGGCCCCAGATACTCTGTGTGTGTGTGTGTGTGCATGTGTTGGGCAGCAGAGATGGGTCCCAACATAGATTCACCTGGGAATATCTGCAGAGATCTCAAACACCCTACTGCTCATTCCAGCATTAGAAGAAAAGCAACAACCAAGATCACTCCTTTGCTTTGGTCACCCTAGGTGGTGGTGTTTGAACATGGTGATTCCATTCATTATGGGGTCAGTTCAGAGGAAAAGGAGAGATAGGAACAGTGCTTAATAACTTATATTTAAAAGCACAAGAAATGAATTGGTTTGGGTTTGTTTTGTTTTTAAGCAACAGGTCTGACATAAAAAAACCCATATCTAGTTATAGGGTCATGTCTCAAGGTATGGGCATAGGTATGACAGTATCCTCTTTCTAAAGCCATGACCTTTTTTTTTTTTCCAGATTAGCAGTGGTGAATAACTGTGATAAGAACTATTAAGATGATAAAAAAGGCTGAAAGCTCTGTCCTATGCAAATAAAAGATTTTTTTTTCTTTTGTTGTTAAAACATACACACAGAGAGAACTCTTTGGGTGCATGTATGTACTATTTTAATTTAGATCAAAAGTGTGCTTTTAAACAGAAGCCCTTGATTGTCCCCATTTTCACTCACATTGTGGACTGATGACTGAACACACAAAGGTTTTGTTTTGGTTTGGATTTTTTTTTTTTTTAGGTGAAAATAGACTGAAAGATATACTCCTGGAGCACATTTAACATTCTCCAGCCATGAATTTATGTTCAGTTCACAGTACCAAACCAGAGGTTATCTGAGGAAACCCTCTCAAACATTGTATGGATGTTGTGTCTTCTGCATAATCTGTCTTGTTCTACAGATTTGCTATTACTTCTCCTTACTATTTGCTAGTGTGGATAAAATCTTTTTCCTTCTTTCTCCATATTATTATTTTCTAAATTACCTTGCTAATATTGTTATCCCTCTTCTTTTGCTGTCGGATATGTTCACTCGAATGTTTGTGAAGATGGAGAAAACAGGACAAGGCAGAAAGCTGAAACCAAAAGAAACCAAAAGAAACGTTGACAGATATCTAGCAGTTACTGGTTAGTTCCCATTTTCTCTAATCTAGAATTCAGCCTTCTTTTTTTTTTTTTCCCCTCCTCCCTCCCAGGCCCCCCAGCCTATCTTCCTCTATTAATGGCTGCATTGAAGAATACTCTGCTAGGGGAAGAAACATAGAATCATAGAATGGTTTGAGTTGGAAGAGACCTTAAAGATCATCTAGTCCCACCGCCCTGCAATGAGCAGGGACAATCTTCAACTAGATCAGGTTGCTCAGAGCCCCATCCAACCTGACCTTGAATGTTTCCAGGGATGGGGCATCTACCACCTCTCTGGGCAACCTGTGCCAGTGTTTCACCACCCTCAGCATAAAAAATTTCTTCCTTATATCTAGTCTGAATCTACCCTCTTTTAGTTTAAAACCATTCCCCCTTGTCCTATCGCAACAGGCCCTGCTAAAAAGTTTGTCCCCATCTTTCCTATGAGCCCCCTTTAAGTACTGATAGGCTGCAATAAGGTCTCCCCGAAGCCTTCTCTTCTCTAGGCTGAACAACCCCAACTCTCTCAGCCTTTCCTCATAGGACAGGCATTCCATCCCTCTCATTAGGCTCCAACAGGTCTATGTCTTTCTTGTACTGAGAATTCCAAGCATTTAGTTTATTTTATAAGTTTATATAGTCTTAGCATTAAAACCCCAACAAAACCACTGGGAATTATGATCTTTGTTTCAGAGTGAAAAGGACATATCTAACATGATTTTTAGACTGATAAAACTTAGTGTTGAGTGGAGTAAAATTATAACCAATGTCTTTTGTACAGTGAGACTGAATTAAAGCAATGAGTGAAATGCGTCTGAAGATGAGTGGTAGATTTCAGCAGAGTAAAGAGTGTCTGTCTAAAGATGGTCTGTCTATTTATTAGAGTAAAATACTGTCCTAGTCAAGGAAGAGACAATCAAATATGCAGCATCCTGGTCATTGTTCTTTGACTGTCAGGTAGCCTTTTATCTTAACCTTTAGAAAATAATATTTCATCTCATTTTATGAAGAACAACCTCTTACTGTCTAATCATCCCCCAGTTCTTCAGTTTGTTTTTATCCCTTAAAGGGGACTCTCAGTGTGCTATAATCTTAAATGAACCTTTATTTTTGCAACTTGTTTTTTCGCTCCCACAATTCAAGACAGCCATTGTGTAATCAATTGTTACAGATTACACCAATGTCCCATCTAGCTGTTAAAGACCAGAATCTTTACAATAAGAGAAGAACATAGCCCCTTGAACTTCATAAAATTATACTGATCTACACCAGCTAAGGAACTGATCTGTCTCCTTCATTTATTTGATGTTTTTCTCACTGCACTGAGAAGAGCAGTAGTGCATTCTTTCAGCATTCTGGGACTTTGAATAATATTTAGAACTCAGCAACATGAAAAAACATAGATGGCAATGTTATTTTTTAATAGACTTCAAGATGCAGAAGCATACAGAACAATTTCAACTGAAACTATTTAGTTGAATTTGATCAAGCATCAAACTACAAACAGTATGAACTGGAAACAACACAATGGAGAACGCATATCCATTCTTTGTCAGATTTTTTTTTTTTTTCCAGTTTTGCAAATAGTTAGGTCTGGACTAGCAATTTTTTTCTTAATTCTGTCCAGTGTTACAATACAATTAGACTTTGACTAGATGTTTTTTTTCAAAAGCACTTAGAATGACAGCTAGGTAACCTGAAATATAAAGTTGTTTTTAGACTACAAATATTTCATATACTATTTAGGGCTTTGTCTTGTTTTTTTCTTTTTCTTTTCTTTTATATGGGTTGGAGAGAAACAGATGCATTTTGGAAGCTGTGAGTATGTAAGACAAAATCTCACTGTCATAATTTTTGGAAGAGAATATTAAAGTCAGAGTTATACACCAGAAAGATTTAAAATTGGTTAAGTTAGAGAGAGGATAGATTTTGAATATGCCCAGGCTGAGGTTATTCTATGTAAGAAAAAAACACAAAAGAGAAATGTAGAGAAATCCTAACAGTGTGTAATCTCTGACCAAGAGATGAATGAACCACAAAATTGAACAATCCTACTGAGGCATCTTTGAGAAAAAGTTGTTTGAAAGCAATTTTGTTTGTCTCAGGTTTCTGACAAAGTAAAAATTGCACATTCACATAAAAGTGAAGGATGTGTTTTGGAGCAATAGTCTTCACTGTTTAGTCTTTTTATATTCATTGCAGTAAAGTCCTTAGTAAAAGAAGAATGGTTGGGGAGGAAAAGAGGGAAACATAAGTAAATAAATGCTTGCCACAAGGATAGGAACTTGGTAAATTAGGAAGGAATGGAATGGAACAGAATAGAATGGAATATTTTAGTTGGAAGGGACCTACAGCAATCATCTAGTCCGRCTGCCTGACCAATTCAGGGCTGACCAAGTTAAAGCATGTTATTAAGGGCATTGTCCAAATGCCTTTTAGAGGATGAACACAAGTTAAAAGCCACAAAAGTTGGCAGAAATATGAAAGAATGAGAAAGACAAGGGAGGAAGCATGGAACAGGGGAAAAACAAGAGCAGTTACTACTGTATCATAGAATGATAGAACAATATAACGGTTTGGGTTGGAAGGAACCTTTAAAGATCATCAAGTCCAACCCCTCTGTCATGGGCAGGGACATCTTTCACTAGATCAGGTTGCTCAAAGCCCCATCCTACCTAACCTTGAACACTTCCAATGATGGGGCATCCACAACTTCTCTGGGAAACCTGTTCCAGTGTCTCACCACCCTTATCATAAAAACCTTCTTCCTTATGTCCAATCTAAATCTACCTTCTTTCAGTTTAAAACTCTTGCCCCCTGTCCTGTCACTACAGGCCCTATTAAAAAGTCTTTCTCTGTCTTTCTTACAAGCCCTTTTTATACATTGAAAGGCTGCAATAAGGTCTCCCCGGAGCTTTCTCTTCTCCAGGCTGAACACCACCAACATTCTCATCCTTTCTGCAGAGGAAATGTGTTCCAGCCCTCTGACCATTTCTGTGGCCATCCTCTGGATCCATTCTAACAGGTCCATGTTCTTCTTGTGCTGGGGACTCCAGAGCTGGATGCAGTACTTCAGGTGGGATGTCACAAGAGGGGCAGAATCACCTCCCTCAACGTGTTGGTCACACTTGTTTTGATGCAGCCCAGAGTACAATTGACTTCCTGGGCTGCAAGCACACATTGCTGGCTCATGTCCAATTTTTCATCCACCAGTATACCCAAGTGCTTTCTCGGCAGGGCTGTTCTCAATCCATTCATCCCCTAGTCTGTATTGATACTAGGGATTGCCCTGACCCAGGTGCAGGACCTTGCACGTGGCCTTGTTGAACTTCATGAGATTCCTACGGGCCCACGCCTCAAGCCTGTTCAGGTCCCTCTGGATGGCATCCCTTCCCTCTAGCATATTAACTGCACCACTCAGCTTGGTGTCATCCACAAACTTGCTGAGGGTTCACTCAATCCCTCTGTCTATGTCATTACAAAGGTATTGAACAGTACTGGGCCCAATATGGACCCCTGAAGGACACTACTTGCTACTGGTCAGCATGTGGACGTTGAGACATTGACTATAACTCTTCAAATGTAGCCATCCAGCCAGTTCCTTATCCATCTAACAGTCCATCTATCAAATCCATATCTCTACAATTTAGAGACAAGGTTGTTGTATGGGACCATGTCAAAGGCCTTCCAGAAGTCCAGGTAGGTGACATCTATAGCTCTTCCCTTGTTCACTGATGCAGTTACTCTATTGTAGAAAGCCACCAGATCAGTGAGGCACGATTTGCCCTTGGTGAAGCCGTGTTGGCTGTCTCTAATCACCTCCCTGTCTTTCATATGTTTTGACATACCTTCCAGGAGAATCTGCTCCATAATCTTACTGGGCACAGAGGTAAGGCTGATTGGTCGGTAGTTCCCAGGGTCCTCCTTTTTATCCTTTTTAAAAATGGGGGTGATGTTTCCCTTTTTCCAGTCCCTGGTGGCTGCCTGACTGCCATGACTTTTCAAATATGATGGAGAGTGGCTTAGCAACTACATCTGCCAGTTCCCTCAGGACCCTGGGATGCATCTCATCAGGTCCCATGGACTTATGCATGTTCAAGTTGCTCAGATGGTCTCGAACTTGATCTTCTCTTACAGTGGGTGGGACTTCATTCCCCTAGTCCCTGCCTTGAGATTCAGGGATTGGAGAGATGCGGGAAGAGTAATTGCCAGTGAAAACTGAGGCAAAAAAGTTGTTGAGGACTTCAGCTTTCTCCATGTTGGCTGTCACCAGATCCCCTGTCTCATTTATCGGGGGGGCACAATTTCTTTGTCTTCCTTTTCTGACTAACATACCTGTAGAAGCCCTTTTTACTTTTCTTCATGCTCTCCAAGAGTCTTCTGGACTGCTTACAGCTTGCATTTAGATTTTTTTTTTTTTTTAACAGTTCTAGAGAGTTAAGTATTGCCTGTAATATAAATGTTTTAAACTATACAACTAATTTATATACTTCATTTTATCACTATTTTTAGTCTATTCTTTGTTAATCTAAATGGAACAACACTGTGACTACTGAAAGCACTATACCGTTAAAATTAACTGGTATGCTGTATGAAAAGCACAGTTGGGGAAGAAAAGATTATCGTTGCTGTAAGTATTGATAATGACAACTAATGTTTATAATTACAGAGGATAATGCTAGGCTTCCAACAATAAAAAGAAAACCACTGCTATATCAGACAACCCATGAAACTCATCATTCCTTTACAGCTTACCTGCAGGCAACAGTTTTCTTCATTAAAATGGTTAAGATGTAAGAGAGATTAGATAAACGTCAAAAGCACTCAGAATTTAATTATCTGGCTCAAATGTCACTGGTTTTAAAAGGACCTTATTCCTTGTTAGATGTTATATATCATGCCACTTGGATAATTCCATCTAATTTTATGCACTCAGTTTAGGTGTTTGAGACAGGATACAAGGAGCACTATATGCTCCTTTTATTGAAGGAGGTTTCTTCAGGGGATTATTCAGCCCCCTTTAAATCTGATTTTTTTCTCTTATGGTATGTGTCCACTCACTATAAAGGGCTACAAATGCTACCCCAGCATTAAGTGGAAGAGAGAGCTGTGAGGTCATTAGACTTTATCTGTATCAGATGGCACAGGATGACAAGGCACACCAGCCAGTGTCCACAAACAGAAGGAAAAGTGGGGACAAACCCCTCTTAGTGAATTCTCTGTCTGGAGATAGCCATAGACAAACTGGTTCCTAATTTAAGAGAGTCATTGAAGTGCAAAAATTAGCTGAGATGAAATCAGGTCCAGGATTTTAAAAACACAGTTCAATCTGGCCTGGGTTCACAAGCATTAAAGTGCCTTACCAATAAACACAGTTCTACGGTACAGAAGTAGAATTAGGTTGATGACCTGGTTTCGGCTGGGATAGAGTTAATTTTCTTCCTAGTAGCTGGTATAGTGCTGTGGTTTGGATTTAGTATGAGAAGAATGTTGATAGCACACTGATGTTTTAGTTAGTGTAAACACTACTTAGCAACAAGTCAAGGACTTTTCAGCTGGTCACCTCGAATGTTTTGGAACTTCAGCCCTGAACAAGTGCAGAATCCTGAAAAACTAGTAAAATATTTAGAAAAAGCATGCTGTCACCCTGGCAACTCCAAAGAGATATAGATCACTGCAATGTGCTGGGGCCTGGCCCATGCCTACCGAGCCCTGTTCAACACTATTCAGAACCCTCAAGGGGAAGAGAAGGTCTCTGGATCTGACAACAAAACGACAGGCACTGCGGCTACTCCAACCCTCGCGACAGGCACTGTGGCTATTCCAACCCCAGAGACAGGCACTGCGGTTGAACCAGAGAAATAACCTGTGCCAGTATCTGTTGCCCCTATACACAAAAAGAAATATTGGAAGCAGAAGTCAGCTCATTTAGAAAGGGATGAACAAGCTCCTCCTAAGAGGAGGAGGAGGAAGAAGCATACTGTCCCACCAGTGAGGAGGCAGACTACTGTAAAGCTGGGCCRTCACGAGAACAAGATGAGGAAGAGGAAGAATTCCCCGCTTTCCCTCAAGGAATAACTCAGTGGGAGGGTTCCTTCTCTTCCTCAGAGAGAGAGAAAGAACTCATAAACGAGACAGTAACCACCCAATCTCTATCGCTGAGTGAGCTGCAAGATACGCCAAAACATTTCAGCCATCGTCAGGGCGAGCACATTGTCACCTGGCTGCTCTGATGCTGGGATGATGGGGCCAGTGGCCTGGAATTAGAGGGTAGGAAAGCCAAGCATCTGGGATCACTTTCTAGGGAAGGGGGCATTGACAAAGTGATTGGAAAAGGGGCACAAGCCCTCAGCCTCTGGAGGCGACTCCTGTCAGGCGTGAAGGAAAGGTATCCCTTCAAGGAAGATGTTCTATATCGCCTAGGCAAATGGACCACCATGGAGAGAGGTATCCAGTACCTGAGGGAATTAGCCGTGCTGGAGGTGATTTATGATGACCTGAACAACGAGCAGTTATCCAAATATCCAGATGAAGTCAAGTGCACCCAACCCATGTGGCAGAAGTTGGTACAGACACCATCGTCATATGCCAACACAACGGCAGTAATGACCTGGAAAGACAGAGAGGGACGAACGGTGGATGAATTGGCTGGCCAACTCCAGCAATACAAAGAAAGTCTCTCTTCCTCCCTACGGGCCTGCCTCTCGGCTGTGGAGAAACTGCTGAACATGCTAGCCGAAAAACTGTCCTGGGAGTTCCAGCAACTTAAAGAGGATATGTCCTACTCCTCACCTGTATGAACCAGTATCTTAGCCATTAGGAGTAAGCGTCCCTCTGCTCAAGAGAGAAGATATAGTGGATACACACCACGGGCCACTGTCCTGGTTTTGGCTGGGATAGGGTTAATTTTCTTCCTAGTGCTGTGTTTTGGATTTAGTATGAAAAGAATGTTGATAAGACACTGATGTTTTTAGTTGTTGCTAAGTAGTCTACTAGTCAAGGATTTTCAGCTTCCCATGCTCTGCCAGGGGCACAAGAAGCTGGCAGGGAACATAGCCCAGACAGCTAGCCCAACTGGCCAACAGGGTATTCCATACCATGTGACATCATGCTCAGTAAATAAATAGGAGGCGTGGTTCAGGAAGTAGCGATCGCTGCTTGGGTATCGCTCAGCGGGTGGTGAGCAATTGCATTGTGCATCACTCATTTTGTATATTCTATCATTATTATTATTATTATAATTATTTTTCCTTCCTTTTCTGTTTTATTAAACTGTCTTTATCTCAATCCACAAATTTTACTTTTTTTTTCCGATTCTCTCCCCCATCCCACTGAGGGGAGGGGGAGTGAGCAAGCGGCTGTGTGGTGTTTCGCTGCCTGCCGGGTTAAACCACAACACCCACTAAACCATGTCCCTAAGCGCCTCATCTACACGACTTTTAAATACCTCCAGGGATGGTGACTCAACCACTTCCCTGGGCAGCCTGTTCCAAGGCTTAACCACTCTTTCAGTAAACACATTTTTCCTAATGTCCAATCTAAACCTCCCCTGGCACAACTTGAGGCCATTTTCTCTCGTCCTATTGCTTGTTACTTGGGAGAAGAGACCAACACCCACCTCGCTGCAACCTCCTTTCAGGTAGTTGTACAGCACGATAAGGTCTCCCCTGAGCCTTCTCTTCTCCAGGCTAAACAGTCCCAGTTCCCTCAGCCGTTCCTCATAAGACTTGTTCTCCAGACCCTTCACCAGCTTCGTTGCCCT
>JAYKAV010003202.1:308162-402961 GCA_035582835.1 Phoebastria nigripes | reverse complement strand
TCAGGGGGATGGGGATCCAGCTCTGGCAGTGGCAGATGCAGTCCCCACAGTGGAGGGATGAGCTCTGGCGGTGGCAGCAGCTCTGGCAGGAGAGGGTCCACCTCTGGTGTGTGAGGAAGCTCAGTCTCTGAAGGTGGGGGATCGAGCTGTGGTCGTATCTGTAGGTCTAGTAGTGGAGGGTGTGGCTTTGGAGGTGGGGCTCGCTTTGGAGGGGAAGGGGCTTATGGAGGAGGGAGCTGTGGAGCTGGGAGATACAGCAGTGGAGATGGGACTGGAGAATGCAGCTCTGAAGGAGGGTGGTCTTCTTGAAGGTGGGGTTACCGGTCTGTCTATGGAAGTGGCTCAGGTTTTTCTGGAGATGCTTCCCACAAGTAATATTTGCATGCAAAAATCTGCAAGTGGAATGGGAAGAAGGCATTCCCCTTGCTATCGGAGGCAAGGGTGGCTTTCCTGTCCACCACTGTGACACTGCTAGTCTGAACGGGTCACACATAATCCCAAGCTCTCTTCTCCGTGCACAGTTATCTCCTGAATTCTCTAACCACACACCTCTGTTTTATGCAATATTGTGATGGTTGCTATTGTTCCCTTAGGCTTTCTCTGAGCACTTCAACTCAGGCTGTTTGGAACTTTGTCTTTGGCAAGTAAAAGCTTGAAACCCTGTCTGTTGTGTGTGTATTGGTCTATGCGAGGGCACGACTCTGACGTGTATGATGAGATTTTTGAAAGAACTCTTTAAATATATAAACCAGTTTATAAAGATCTGATCCAACTCAAGAAAATATTAGTGAAAACGTGGAAGAAGGTGTTTACGAAAGAATGTCTGTTGGGGGCTCCATATGCCGAACATCTCCTGTGAAAATGGGTTTCAGGAGACAAGTCCTATTGGCCTAATCTAGCCAGTCAACCAGGACATGTGGCTACATCTCAGTTCCATCATCCCTCCAGGAGTCACTCATTAAATAACCAGGGGACAGATCGAATCGTCCATGTAGATTTTGTTAGCGCTGCAGATAAAGAAAGGAGCAGAAAGTCTATGAACAATGATGTCTCCTTATCTTGCTTCTAGTCCTGTTTTCTCCCCCTGGTGTCCCAAATCAAAGTTGGACGGTATGTACCCAAGTAAGCCTTTTTTGGCCAACATCTTATTCAATGGTCACTTCTATGCAGAGGGAGCAAGATGTTTTCTAAATTTCTCACAGAACCTCCTTTAAGTTCAATCAAAAGTTCTAATGAAGAGCAAAGCAGCTGAGATTACCAGGAAAGTTTGTTCAAGAAGCTCAATGCAACTGTGTCACCTTAATTTAGCAACAGTCCACTTGGATTGTGACACTCCAGTTATCTATCAGGAATATTTCATGTCTTTTCCCCAGTCGGAGGGAAGGTAGGATCCTCTYAACTGTTTTTCAAAGAAATCCAACTGTGAAGAGTCCTAGCAGCCAGTGGGGAGTGAGACACTCAGCTCGGTGGGAAATCCACTATGGAGACCCATTTGCAAATGGCCATAGAGGCATGAAAACAACTAGAGAAGTTTGACAGGGAGCCACAAAGGGCTAAATCAAACCTTTATAGCATAGACTGGAAGCAGTTATGAGTACCCTGCATCTGGGGAGGTCTAGACACTGTATTTCAGTCAAAACTAGGTTATCACTGCCCTCATCAAATGCAGAAAGCCCTACGCAAGCTGTGAAGCAGTCAGCTGTGGTAGTGAAATATGGAGATTGTGTTAGCAAACCTTGCTGAGATAAGCCTGCGTTTTCATCTGCACTGGCTTGCATCCCACGGGTTCAGCGTGTGGGTGGTGTGAGTCTACCTTGGCTTGCAAAATGCCATGTAGAGCTACCTTCCAACAGCTGAGACAGTTTATTCACCCTGTTAATGGCTGCTGCTTCATCACTCACTGAAACAGTTCAGTTCTTCAGGATCCAAGTGATAAATAAGCTGCATCATCACAACCCCATTTTTTATCTAAGAGATTAGGTAAGACTTTTCAGTCAAGACGAAGCCTCCCCTCTTACAATAAAAAGTGGAAGCTGTAAAAGGTAATTCTGCACACTACCAAGTATTGTTGGGCTTTACTTTCACTGTTAAATTAATTATGTAGACAGGGTGCCTAAGAGCTTCTCATCTCTAATCAGAAGAAATAAAGAATTAATGTGAACACTTGGTCAGGTCTGTGGGTTTTTTACTGATCTGTTTTGTAGAGTGCAAGGTCRAAAAGGAAGAAGGTAGAGTCAGTGGAGAGAAACAGGCACTTCTGGAGGCAATTCAAAAGACCTAATTTGCGCATCTACCTTAGTATGGGATGAATCACCTGTCGGAGATCAGACAAACCATCTGTTTTGGTTGACTGTTAACAGGAGCCTGGGAGACCAGCTTAGAAAAGAGATTGTGAACCCCCAACTTGTACAAGGGGCTCGATCAGCATTTCCACTAAGTTGTTTTAAGTACTGTTTACACGCTGGTAGTACATAGCCTTAAGTGCTGGGCTAATTTAGTGAAGGAATGGTTTGGAAGGGTATATCAAAACCTGTTCTGCTTGTCAGCTAAGCTATAATGGTATCTCCAGTTTCTGGAGATGAGTGTTCTGGCACCTCCTTCCATATAAAATTATCCCTCTTTAAGTAGGAGTGAAAAATCTCATCCAGGATTTTAGTTGTCTAAAAATATAATATTTTTTAAATGCTTAATTATTGTGGTTCCTTTCCTTCAGCAGCTACGTGGTCCAACTCCTGCTATTTGTAATATTATCTGCAAGGAGCTTGTGTATTCAGCTCTGTTAAGACCAAGGCTGAGTTTCAGGTCTTTGGACCATACAGATTTGAGCTGGGATGATCAAACAGATGATTTTCTTTCCACCACCACAGCACATGCAAAGTGTGGAAAGTGGCTAAAAGAGGTGCAATGTCAATGTGTATAGGGACATGTCCACTGCTGATTTCTCATTGACTCAATGTTAAGTTGCATATGTCAATTAGATATTGCCCATGCGTTTTTGATGGAAAATGCCACAAGATAGACTGTGTAAGGCTGTGCCCAGAGACATTTTGATTTTTGAGGTTCAGGGGCTGAGCTGAAGTCATGAGAAGATGATGATCATAAGATGGGGCCTTTAGATTAATGTCAGTTAATGTCTTGGGGCATGTATTATCAGTCATCACAACACTCTGAACATGCTCAGGATGTAACACTGAAAGAAGGTGTCTACTGACACCCTGTGCCTAGGTACAGCTTGAGCCTCCAAGAGTATTGACACGGTGAGCAAGATTTCAGGTATGAAAGGAGGACACCAAGGTGGTAAAGAAGATGACAGTAGGTCAGTTGTCCTTAAAGCTGGTGGTAACTCTCATCTCAGTGTTGTTTTTCTGCCAGAGGTGCATTACTGAATGCACACATATTTTACAAAACATCCCAGGCTCATGGTCAACCTCAGAATACAAATCCATACAAAACCTCACCRTCTCACAAGGACTGCGGACCTTGTTGGTCCCATGCTGTCCTGGCTTCTAAATGTTGCCCTCTACAGCTGTGAGCTAGCTCTTGCTAGTGGTATCCTGAGAGGTTTCTGAGTGTTGAACTAGATGTGAACAGGCTCATGTCACCACCAAGATCCCAGCCAAGAACCCATGTGGACAGGGAGGCTCAAGATGCATTAGATACCACCACCTAGTGGGAGAAAAAAGTTGTACCGTAGTGGTGTAGAACTGGTCTTTGCGCTGGCTCTCCCACTTTCTCTCTGACTGATGGAGTTTTGGGCTTAAGCCCTCTTTGCTGTGCAGATGTGGCCAGAACAAGAAGTTCCCTCCTGATTTACTTTGGCAAAAAGCTGTGAAATTAGTCAGGGCTACATTGTAGCACGGTGAAAATTGTGGGCCTCCTATCTTCATTGCTGGGCCTCTTTCCAAAATTCCTGGTGATTAGAAGTAAATTAATAAGCTGTGATTACCCTGGGAGCTGCTCCCCTGGTGCCCACATATGCATACAACCCTCCCTCTCCTGAAAGGGAGCTGCAGCGAACACAATTGCTCTGACATGAATACACTGAGTTCCATCAACTGGATGGAAGCAAGTGGAGAAGATCTGGTGTATTTTAAACCTGGAGACTCTCCGCTGTCAAAYGATGCACAAAAACTTTGTCTCCTGCAGCAAGTTGGGTGGGATGAGATGAAGTTGGGAGAGGCAGGCAGAGCTGACCTTGTGGTCCTCTAAACTACAGCCTGAGCTGGGCAGTTGAGAACAGCCCAAGGGTGCATCAGGTGGCATCATTTGCCTTTTGGGGACTCAAGGTCATCAGGGGACATCTAGACTCAGAGTCAGAGTTTAGGCTGATCCGGATGGATGAACCTTTCACTATGTCTGGGGGTGTGAAAACCCAAGTTCAGCAGTTTTGCTTATCAAAGTGTATCTATGGGAGGAAAACTTTTGAAACCATCCATGACCCTATAGGCTCTAACCACAGCAAGGAAACAAAAACTCTGAGCTAACTCTTTCTTGCTTGAAAGGAGCCAAACTCTCCTTGCTAACAGCAGGGCCAGGCAGAGTGCCGTGAGATGACCCACCCCTGCTCAGAAGGTGCAGGAGGACTATCAAGCATCGTGGCACCTCATCACCGGGGCCATGCAGATGCAGCAAGGGGATTCAGTGGGAGACCAAGGAGAGAAAATGTGGAAGCACAAAATGAAGACCAAGTCAGAGCAGCTCCAGGCCAACTGCCCTCCTCCTGGGCTCCAATCCTGCTCTTCCAGCTGGGATTGCCATGGACTCTGCCTGTATTTAAGCAGCCAAGTGAGACACCCAGGACTTCAATCATTCCTGCTCTTCTTTGTGTAGGTGTAATTGATAGTGCTGTCAAGAACCTGCAATTAAGCTAGTTGTCTTTCCAGCTACTTCATACCATCAATTACCTCYCTTGCTGGGCTAAGGGCAGGATGTTCCAGTGCAGAACATTTGCAAATAATGAGGTACAAGAAAACCTTTGGCATCAGCTGCTCTTGGAGACAGAATACCAGCAAGGTTTACAGTAACTAGTTTCGTTTTTCTGTCAGCCTTCTTGCGAAAGGTGGTGAAAAAGCCCTCCAATGAGCCCAGCGAAAGAAAAAAAGAAAAAAAATCCCTGCAAAAGCAAGGAAAGAAATGAGCAAGTGAAATACTATCAAATTTCTTGGGAATTTGAAATGCTTAATTGCCAGAAAAACTGACCAAGGTTTGAGCCTATTGAAAAAGTTAGGATTAGTATGGCATAATAGCAGGGGAAAACCATTTCTTTCAAATCGTCTGAAACGAAACCCTTCACCTTTCTGTTTTGAAAGAGACTGGCAAGAAGCCACAAGGACAGAGATGTAATCTTGGCTCCAGCTCTGAGGTATTGTGAGGCTCTCAGCAAATATATTAAACTTATCAGCCTTTTCTTCCCTGTCTGTCAAGCAACTCTAATAAATCTTTTTTATTTGCCTTGAGGTATCCCAAGGGTTTTAATTACAAGCTCAAATATAAAGGATAGTAACAGAGAGTAGCCATACAGCAGCTGTATTAATAAGGTATTTTTGCAGGATACTGGTTGCTGGTGCATTCATAGTCTGCCCACCAAGGCCAAGCCTACCGCTGTTTCCAATTAAATAATTAACAAGCATCCAGTTAAGAGCCTTGTGGCTGAGCTTCCTATTTTCTAGGCTATTTATTGTTTTCTCCATGCGAGTCTCATTTTTTGATGTGTTCTACACAATCAGAGCTGAAAACTTAACGAGAAGATACAGCTACGCTAATTTATTCTTCTAGAAGTTGGGCATCCAAGTTTGAGCTGGTCACTTTAGACTTTCTTGGACTCAACAAAGAAGAGGAAGGCTCTCTGGAGAGCAATATCTCAGACATGCCTGTCTCTCAGCACACACCTAGCATCAAAAGTTAGAGGAGATGAGTCCTGGCCAGTCAGCTATGGCCTTTAACTGAGGATGGTGTGGGGAGGGCTGTTTATAAAAAAGAAGTATTTTGCACTCTTGTACCACAGCAAGGAAATTTGGGTGTCCAGTCCACGCTACGGTTCCCACCTTCCAAGCACTGGGCTGCCTTTGGCTGGGTCTCACGGACTCATACTGTCCTATGAAAAGAACAGATACTGCAGGAAATCACTTATAATTTGCTACTCAACGGAACATTCCTTTACAGATTGTCCTTGACAGAGGAAGATACTCTTAAGGCCATTTGCTAAACTGTAATTAATGTAAGGAAGGAGGACAAACTAAAACAAAAGAAGAATCCTCACAAAGCCCAGCCCATGGGATCCTCCAAGCTGAGTATGCATGCAAAGTGGTTTAAAAACAGTAAAATTCCACAGGATTTCACAAATGTTCGGTGTTATGCATTGTTTTGCATACTTAAACCTACGAATTGCTGCCAGGCAAGGCAAACCCCAAGAAAACCCCAAATTATTCATTTCCATCAACCAAGCCCCACTTCTGAGATGTGTATAAAGGAGGAGCTCAGGGTTGTCGGAGCAGAGGGGCACCTTTATGAGTTGCATGCTCTGCTGTCCTCCAGCATCCTCTCCTCCATCACATCTGCCAGCATGAGCCAGCAGCTGTCAGCTGGAAGGTCTCTTCACAGAAGAAAGCTCTTCTCATCATCTTCTGCTGCGAGAGGCATGAGCTGCTGCCGAAGCAGCGCTTTGCCCTCTGCTGCAATATTTGGAAGAGGATATGGAGCCTGGAGCCACAGCAGCTGAAGCCTCCAAAACACAGATGGGTGTAAAAGGATTTCTTCTGGCCGAAGCCTCGCACAGGCGGTCTGYGGAGGCTGGAGGTGCAGGGGCATCCATGCCAACAGTGAAGGTGGGAGTCATGGGTTAGGCTTCCACAGCAGGAGCTGCAAAAATGAAGGTATTCGTGCGGTGCATGTCAACGAGAGCCTGCTGCAGCCTCTTGATGTGAAGATCGACCCCGAAATCCAGCACATCSGAAAGCAGGAGAGAGAGCAGATGAAGAGCCTCAATAACCAGTTTGCCTCTTTGATTGACAAGGTGAGAGCTGAGGCAACACTTAAAGGAACAATGAGGTTTAAGTGTGAAGGAAACCCTCTTTTTTGTGCTCAGGTCTTTGATTCCTTTCTTTCTCTCACCCTATTACATGAGCCTTGTGCTGGTTTTAGCATGCATGGCTCTAGTACCATGAGCTGCAAGTGCAGATCTAGCTGATAATGTTATTTTAATCTGGCTATTTATGTGCTTTAATAAGCTGCATCTGTTTTTATTATTAATAGCAGAAGGGAGCTGTTCCTCCAAGGTATCTTACTGAGCTTCTGCACTGTTGACTTCTCTCTGTGTAGCTAGACCTTGCAAAGTTGCATTGTCTCCTATTGATAAATGATGGTTTCTGCTATCAGCCAATTGATATGCAGACCTGTTTAAATATTCCATGCTTTCTGTAGCTGCTACAAAGGCTGTGCTGTCTAGGCCCTCCTTGGAAAACAGGAGAGCATCACACCCAGTATACTCTAGGATTCTTGGATTATGAAGATCGCAATGTCCCCCTTTTGTCCTCTCGTCCCCTTCAAACCATAATGAGACCCTGGAGCAYTGACTCAGAAGAGAAGATGCCTTGTTCCCCCCACATTCATCTGGTCCCCATACAATGCATCTAAGCATGTGCCTGAAGAAGGTGGCTTTGCTTTCTGAATGCAGGTACAGCATCTGGAGAAGCGGAACAGGGTGTTGGCCACCAAATGGGACCTCCTCCAAAAGCAGGTCTTGCCATCCCAGAAGAACATCAAGCATGTCTTCGACAACTTCATTTGCAGCCTGCAGAGGCAGCCGGACTCACTGCTGCATGAGAGGAGGCAGGTGGAGCCTGAGCTGAATGACACGGAGAAGCTCGTTGAAGAGTTCAGACACAAGTGAGTGAGCAGAAACCATCCTCAGGGCAGTGAGCTCAAACAGCTTGTCTAATGGGACCTTTATTTTTGTCCGTATCAATAGACTTCTCTCTGAGGTCCAAAAAGCTGAGATCCAAAAGCATCCTGATCCCTAAATACCCAGACAAACAAGGTCTCCAGTCTCAGAATGACCCAGCAACCAGTTTCTTCTCTTCCCTAACAGATACGAGCAGGAAGTCAACAGACGCACAGCTGCCGAGAACAAGTTTGTGTTACTGAAGAAGGTAAGGAATTTGGATGAATGGAAGGGTTGGATGCAGAGATCCAAGGAGTTTCCTCTGATCTGCTCCTTGCAAGGCAGGGGTCAGGTCTTGAGAATGTTAAAAGTCATTGGACAAGAACAGATGCAGAAAAACCTGTCACAGAGTGTTGCCAGAGAGCATTAAACCTCTGCCCTTTAGCACAGAAAATATATTTAATTCTAAACTGACAGCTTGCTAGTCCTAATGCCCAAATCATGATGTTTTTCAAGCAAGAACTCAGCAGTATTGTATATGCTTTTGGGACCCCTCAGCTGTTGCTGTTCAGGGGATATCTGAGCTTCCCAATTACATTTCCTGAACAAAATTTCTTACTCTAAAAATACAATGAAATTGTCTCCGTGTAGGCACTATTTTGACTTGTAAATGTCTGGGAACTCTTTTAGGATGCGGACTGTGTCTGTCTGACCAAGGCAGAGCTGCAAGCAAAGCTGGAAACCCTAAAGCAGGAGACAGAGTTCCTGAAATGTGTTTCTGCTCAGGTATGGATGTTCCTGTCCCAACCTTGCTTGATGGCAGCTATTCCTACCAGCCGCTCCTTGTCTACMTTGATTTAGGCCTGATTAAACCAATCCATCAAGCTCTCTTTGGGAGGCAATGGGAATCCCAGATAAGGAAGACTTTGAGATCTCAAAAAAAAAAACCAAACCCAAAAAACCCTCAAGCTGCATGCGTGACCAAATCTAGTCTCAACTCCTGGGTTGTGGCTCAGGACAAACTCTCAGTGGTGATGTTACTTCCACTGGACTGTGAAATAAGAAATCCAGGGACAGCTTACTGCCACTTCACATGGCTTCTAGGAAATTGCTGAGCTGGAGAGAAGTCGTTGTGACACCTCTGTCATTGTGAAAATGGACAACAGCCGAGGCCTGGACATGGAGGGCATCCTCAGGAGGGTTGAGTGCTGGTATGAGGACATAGCTCAGAAAAGCAAGGCAGAACTGGATGTGTTTTACAGAACCAGGGTAAGTTGTAGCATCCAGAGACATATCCTTAATTCTCTCACTGTCAAAAGTAGTAGTGGAAAGGTGGTGATTTTTTCTTTCTGTCTTCAGTGTGTAACTCCTGGACCTAATTTTCCATTCTGCTAAACTGGATGGGGTCTCAAAGTCAGGAGAACATCCCCAAAACAGATACAGTGCAATGGGACAGGACTCAGTCATGCTGGGAATGGGGAGGTTGTAGGTGAGTTGAACAGTGAAAGCTACAGGAGGAAAGCTCCATTTGCCGCTGAAAGTCTGAGGARCTGCAAACTCAGGAGGACTTTTCTAAAGCTAGTTTAATTCACTTTGGAAACAGAAGCAAGGCTCCTGTGTTACATACACTGCCTGTATTAATTGCCACCTCTCTCTTTTCCTACAACCAGTATCAAGAGCTTGAGGAGGCAAAGGGGAGACATCGCAATGAACTGAAGTCCCACCAGCAAGAGATTGAAGAGCTGAGTTTTGTGATCCAGAGAAGGCAGTGTGACCTTGAAAATATGAAGAAGCAGGTATGATGGATCATATTTACTCACTGGATCTCCTAGATGTGAGACCCCAAGTCATGTTTTCTGCATCTCTGTGGCATTTCTTTCGTCTTTATCGAAGAGCATTGCGTCAAATGGGTTCCGTTGGCCTAGAGAAGATCTTACCAGTGCCGAGCAGGGAAGAAGAATTATCTGCTGGCCTGTTTTCGGCTGGATTATTTTGATTATTGCAAAGAACTAATTGTGCCAAATTAGATCGTTGGATTAGTTACAGCCACTTGGAAAATTGCTAAAATTGCTCCAGCAAGAATTCTGGCAGGAGACAATGCTTCTGACACAGGTTCAAAGCATCCAATAAGTAGGGTAGAATTATGACTCACTGGTAATTCAGCACCCGTAGAAACTGGTATAATTTTCAGACCATCTAATTCATTACATAGTTTATAACGGGAAGTAATGGAAAACCTTAATTATTAGTTCCAATTAGAACAAAGTATTGGTAWCCTCGAAGCAAGGCTTAAACACAGTCTGGCAGCACAGGGACATGTCCAGCCTTTCTGTAGTATTTCAGAATTGATATTTGGTTTTGGAAACATTTGGCTTTCCTAAAAACAACCTCAATACTTCCCAATTTGGGACTCTCAAAAGAAGCGAGAATTTCTTTTTCAAAGGTGAGTATGGCAAGAAAGAGGACAGGGAAAGTAAGGACTTCTTGCATCTCCCCTGACAGGTGTCCTCTCTGCAAACATCAGTTTGTGATACTGAGCAGCGTGGGGACTGTGCCCTGAAAGATGCCCAGGAGAAGCACGTTGAGCTGCAGAATGCCCTCCAGAAGGCCAAGGATGAGCTGGCTTGCATGCTGCGGGATTACCAGGAACTGCTGAATGTCAAGCTGGCCCTGGATATTGAGATTGCAACATATAAGACTCTGCTGGAGGGTGAAAAGAGCAGGTGGGTACCACTACAACCATGCGTGGGCAGTGTTTGGTCCTTGGGACTCTTCAACAGAGACAAGGAAAATGCTAGAAMTGCTAGTTACGTGATGGATAACCTTGTGACCTTCTTCTCCTTCAGGATATGCCTTGGGAGCCCCGTGAGAGTGTGTAAGTAAGCTCAAGGTTGTCTATTTTCCTTACAACATTAAGCAATCTAGTTCTGGTTTGCAGAGGGAGGATGAAGGCTGTGTCCTCCCCATGAGTGATTCAGCTTGTGTTTTCCCATGACAGTGATCACCACCCCTTGCAACACCATCTCTGGCTGCGAAGCCGACCTGGGATGTGGATCTGGTAGACAGTCCAGAAGATGCAGGTCCTCCTGTAGCGCCGGTAGAGCATCCCTACCTGAAGACGCTGGTGCCTGCCACAGAGGATTCACCTCCAGAAGTGTTGCCAGCTCTGTAGGCAGACAGTATGTCCCTGGTGCTCCCAGCTGCATCCCTAGGAGTGAAGAATTTAGGGCCAGAGGTGGGGGCCATTCGTGCCAGGACTCAGCCCCTCTGGGCACTGGTGGACTCTGCAGTAGGACTGCAGGGAGGTGTGGAGAGAGCTGTAGAGCTGCAAAGAGCATGGGAAACTCAGCCCACCCACAAGGGATGTGTTGGCCAGGGGTGAGGATTTCAACTGGACCTCCATGCCCCAGGAACACCCGGATCTAAACTTCAGCTGTGAGTCAGAACAACCAGGACGTAAGACCTAAAGTAGAAAAATGAAAGCCCTGTTCCACCTTCAGTGGGAAAAATATCCTCAACTCCACCTTACACACAAGGAGGAGGCATACTGGGTACAAGCACGTTGTAGCATCATAAAACCACATCAGAGAAACTCCAACTGGGATCACATCAAAAAAGGGACACTTAAAACATACTCCTTTGGATTTCTGCTGTTTCTTTAGAGGGCTGGTGGTTGTCTTGGGRCACTTATCTTATTATCACTCCATTTCTGCTTCCCACCAGCCTTCTTTTTTTTCCTGATTAAGCCTTTGCTATCTATGAAACAATGATATTTAATTCAGAATCCTTTTCCTAGAGTGCTCTGGGAAGTGTTTCTGGAAAAGAGCTCTCTAGGACTCACCATTTCATCAAGGTCTATCTGACGTAATTTTAGGCAAGTCAGCGGAGCTGTAGTGGTGAGACACACGGGGTCATGGAGAGGAGGGGCAGGACTCCAGTGATGTTCTTTGTTCGCCGTCTTGGAGCAGTTTGGTCATCCATATGCAGGCAGGCAAGTCATAAAGGAAATCTCAATTCAAAAAAACACATTTCACCTTCTGTAGTCAGCAAAGAGTAATTATGTCACTTGTACTCCTATTAGCTTCCTTGCTTAGTGTCCTGACATATGCATAAATTACAGCACCCTCACTTCTATCCTGATGACTCAAGACCTTTAAACTTTTTGCTCTTTTTCCAATAAAGCGCATGGAGAACAAATGTGTCGCCACTTGGTTTTTAGTATTTCCCAAGAATACAGAAAGGCCCTATTCCTAAATTGGACAAGACATATCTGCTAATTAGAAGTTAATTAATCAGAAGTGGCAGGGCTGCCCAGAGTGTCATATAGATCCAGTCTTTGGTTGCTGTAAATTATGGAAGCCTTTTAAAGTCAGCTTATTTATGCTGATTTGCACCAAATTTGGCTCCTACCCAATGCTATTCAATGGATGTTTTAAGATTCATAGAGAAGTCATCTCAGTCTCCTCGCATTTTTATAGCGTGTCTACCACAGAGGTGTGACGACAAAACACATTTTATACATCTTCAAAATCTGCTGCAATAGGGTCATTATAGGAAAAAACTCAGGAATGTGCTTGGTTGCTTTTTTCAGCATCATTTTAGAAATCCTATAACTACCAGTTTAGGATTTCAAAACAGATCAAAGGGAGATATTTTATTGTGCATTTGAGCAGATTAAAAAAAGAAACCAACAAATTAGGAACATAAATCAACCACAAAGGACTGAAGTGTTTTGCGATTAAACTGATGAAAGCCAACGAGCAGAACAAAGAAATGAACCATATAGAGGCAAGTTGGACAGATGTATGTCTTACAAAAGGGGGAATCCAGAGGGAAGGTCTTTCCTATCCAAAGCAATTACCGTGATTCAGAACTGGAAGAGCTTTCTCTCCCCCCCATAATTCTCCTGTGATAGGAAGCTATTTCCCAATCAAATATGAGGAGCACAAAAGAAAACAGTCACAATCTTTAATGAAGAAAACCACAAGAAAGATTTGACAAGAAAAGAACAATCGAGCAGCCATAAATATTCATTAAGAGGGGTTTACGTATCTCATAAAGGTTATGGTGTTCCCATTGAAAATAGACGATCCTGTCACTTTTTATGCAAGAGAAGAATAAGTCAGGGAAATGACAGAGAATTAGGAGTTGCCTTCTCACCTCCAAACTCCCCTCTGCCATCATTTCCAGATCTGATAAGTTAATTTAGCAAGTGCTTTACTTTAAACCTGTGACCAGCCTCTCTGAACATCAGCGCTTCATGAATCAGCCGGGCGTTTCATCAGACATTCAGCAGTACATCACAAAGCTGCACAAATCAAATCAGACATGGGCTTGGGCATAACAAAGAGAAGAACTTGTCTCCTGCCGGCTGAATATGCTTCCCAGGAGGACCTGACCCAACTTCCATGGGCAGTTCCTTCTGTATGGCTCAGAGAATCTCTTCTGCCCAAGAGAACAGCTTCAGCTGGAGGGGATAAGAGCTCCCATAGATTTATAGGGAGGTTGCTGTAACCTAATGACAGCTGCAATTTTTTTTTTTTCCCTTTCCTAATCTTTTTGCTTTAACAGGCAGTGTGATGCCATTCCATTCAGGGGCCTGGATTCCCATACATCCCACATTCATTTCCACTGTGCAATTCTGTGGGAGGAAGACATCAACATGAAAAAGATCAAAACAATCCTTTGCTTTGTTGCAAGCCTCAGCTTTACAGGCGCTAATCACCGCACGGAGATATGATATATGCATACATCAGGAACTGAGGAAATCTAGAGAGCATGTGATGTTGTGTACTCTCATTAAGACTTCAAAGGTGCTAAAGAAATCTGGCGCCCAAAGGGTGGGACTAATTTCACCTAACTTTAACCATCCAGAAGTGGGGCGCCTGGTCTAGYTGTCTGGTTGTCTAGACTGCCTCTGGTAGTCAATAAGAAGAGAGGTAAGTACCTCCAGAGGTGGATTCCTCCCACCTGTCTTAGCTGCCTATTTTAGGATGCGATGAATCACCGTCTGGAGATGCCTATCTCTTTCCATTAGCCTTAGACGGAGTCTCAAAGATGAAATTAGAATACATGGCTAGTTTGATGGCTGAAGTAGGGAGGAAGGTGCACCCAGGCCCAGTGTTTGATGAATTTTATGAGGAACATCCTTTGAAAATCCCAGCCTTGACTTCTAACACAGAGCAGATGTAGGCTAATGAGAGGAAGAAATACATTACCAGATTGAATTCCCTTGGACAACTTTGGCTTTAGGATACAAGGGAATGAGGCTGCACTAATCAAATCAATTCTTTAACATCTCATGAATGACATGGACAAGAGTCTATACAGTCCATGAAACGGTGTGTATAAAAATACATGTTACGACACAATCTTACATCTATCAAATGCTGTTAGCACAGGTAGGTTATTGCCATTGTCCTATCTGAATGCAATGAGTTTTCTATGGCTGCGGATAATTACAGAGATGGAGCATGGCTCTTTGAGACTATCGCATAAAACATATTTTAAGAGCTAGTTCGGATTCATCTCCAGAGGCAACAAACAAATTAGTGAACTTCACATGTTCTTATAATGAATTCCATTTTCTGCAGCACATTCAGGGAGAAGAATGCTGACAAAGGGAGAGATTGCAAGTTGTCAAAATGACTCATTCAACCCCTCATCAAAATATTTGCCTTTTTTGCTTCCTCAGTCCTTCCCCTCCTTTTTTTTGAGTCAAAAAGATGCAATTTTTGCTTCAGAATACTCTCCCATTTCCCATGTCCCTACTCACAATAACAAATTGTTGATCCCTGAGATCTTAGGTAGCAACAGGCAGAACACTCGTTGTTCCTTGGAAAGACTTAGAAGATATTCAGTGAACTTTCTGCATAGCTGCCTCCTCACTGGGATTCAGGAGCAACAACAGGGATTTGGCTAACACAGAAATTTTACCCAATACTGGGCAACTTATGCCCGAAATCTCTTACCTATCAGGAAGCCAGTGGCTCTGGTGAGGCGTTTGGGGACTGGGGCTGCTGCAGCACAGTTGGTTCACAGACGTTTAATTGCAGTCTATATGATACGTTCCAGGTGTCTCCCACACAGCCGACGTGTATAATGGGGTGCAGAAAGGGAGCAGTGGCACACSAGCCTTCAGTCTGACTCCTGGTCGAGGATGCAGTTTTCCTATATAGAGCTCTAACAATTGGCTTTTGTACTCTTCTTTGGATTCAAATATGCATTTYGCTTCTGATAAATCTTTGTTTAGAACTTAAAGGATCTGGGAAGTTACAAGCTTCAGCTTGAAGTCTTTAATATTTGTTTTAACTGATATTGCCAATTGTGCTGGCAACCCAGTGTAAACTGTGAGCCTAAAATACTATAAACAAAGGTGTAATCTGAAAGTCATGCTATAAATATGTTGAATTATCCCATTTGTATAGGGCAAAAGTATCAGTTTACGCAACTAATTTATACCACCAGCCCCTCAAACTCACATAAGTTGCAATTACACGTTCAATTAATAGCCTTGTGAATCTCGGTGCTGCAGTCACGTCCTATGGTTTCGGTGTGCATGTCTTCTTTTTAAGAACTTGATATTAGAAGGTTTAATGTTTTAAGGAGGTTTAGCATTGTTTTTATAATTTGCACCRCCTGATCCTAACTCTTGGAAAATGTTTTTGGAGGGGCTTAATGAGGATGAGGGAACACAGCTACCAGGTCTCTCCAGATACCGTCACGTTGTATGTATAACATGCAGACTTCTCCAAGCGTCGCTCCCCTTCACTTAGGAAGGGCTGAGGGCATTTAGTTGTTTGCACTATAATGTCTCTTTTTCTCCCAAACACTTTACGCTCAAAGAGCTGAAAGAGCACTATTGTTTTGACTTTCCAAATGTCAGTTTGGAGAAGGCCCTGAGATGGTTGGCAGATAGGTTCACTGTCACACCTCCTTGGGCTGGTGATTAGGAAAGAGAGAGAGATTCATCTTGCCAATGTGAGTCAAAGCCATCTCTGGTGTCCAGTCTAATCTACTCATTAAGACTTCCTCTGTTGATGGAGAAAGACCAGCGCCTGCGGAGAATGAATCACCYCAGTTCCCCTAAGCACGGACCCAGGGGCTGTTGTCTCTCTCCTGGAGGTGTATCTCCACTGACTGTCAAGGACGTGTCTCGCAAAGACATCCAACTTTTAGTTGTCGCTTCCTGAATGAGGTGGATCTCACCGGGCTGAAATGTGCTACCGTTCATTTTTGTTCCCTGTGGAGACTACCAGAAGATGAATCAAAAAGGTCTCTGACATCCAGCTTGGTAGAAGCTCCAATATAGTGAGGGCCAAAGATTTAATTGTGTCAAATGGACTTCAGGTTAAGAATTTGCAGCATTACTCAAGTGAAAATGTCACTGACAGCACAGAACATAAACCTTGCAAGAAAACTGAAATATGCCTCAGTTCCTGGATGCAACCTGCTGTTTTAGTGGTATTTCATGTGGTAAGAGAAGGTCAGTGTGAAATGATGCATGGGAATGTTTTTGGGGGACATTTTGAGTCCTTGGATATGAATCCAGATCCATAACTGAGTGAATTTGCTGGTGTTTCAGGCACAGGAATGATCCATCCATCACAACACAACTTCCATGGTGGTTTTCCATGGTTGACTGACTTTTTTTTTTTTTTTTTGGTTACTTTTCCGCACCCAAAACAAGCCTGGTGATAGAAAAAAGGAGAGATTGTGAAATTACCCCCACAAAATGCAAGTCTGCAAAACATGCCATCATACACAAAAACCCATGAGACACAAAACCCCAAACGACACACTGCAAACAAATCACAAAGAGTTTCTTCAAAAATGTTTGCTAAACTATAATTAGTGTAAGTTAGGGGAACACTTCAAACCGTAATATATTCTAAGCCAACTTGCAAACAGAGCACTTTTAGATTCCTTTTTATTTCCTCAGTAGTTAGTATTTGCTGGGCTGTTTTGCATTTTGAGGAGCATTTATTGCTGCCAGGCAAACCAAACCCTTAAGCGCTTTAAATTAATGTCCTGATCCTATCAAGGCCAGCTTCCCAAATGTATATAAGGAGTAGCATCACCGTGTCACTTCAGCGGGATCTCTGTTCCTCTCCTGCAGAAGAGCTTCCCCTAAACTTTCATATTCCACCTTCAAATAAGCCACGATGAGCAGACAGGCGCCTACAGTGAGATCTGTCCTGGGACGAAGAGGCTTCAGTTCAGCTTCGGAGATTTGTGGTCGAAGCTACGCCGCCTCTGCCTGCCAACCTGTCCGATGCGGAGCTGGTGCCTATAGCAGCAGGAGCGTCTGCAACCTGGGTGGAAACAGGAGAATTTCCTACGTGAACGGGGTCTGYGGTACTGGATGTTTTGGAGAGTTCGGCTTCGGTGGTGTAGGCTATGGTAATGTTGGAGGAAGGGTTGGCCTTTGTGGCCCCAGGGGATTTAGTATTGTGAGAGGTTACCCCGATCGCAAGGCTGACGGCATCCAAGGTATCTGCATTGATGAACGGCTTCTGAAGCCCCTCTGTGTTGGGGTCGACCCGCTGGAACATGAAATACGCTGTCAGGAGAAGGAACAGATCAAGACCCTCAACACCCAATTTGCCTGCTTCATCGACAAGGTGAGTGCAAACCTGGTCCGTACTTGCACTTCTTTGAGAAAAATAAAACACAACCAACCTCTTCCAAAACCCCAGTCCAGCTTGCGCCACGAATCATTGAGCTGGGTCCATACAAGGGTCCAGATTCCCACAGAGCCATGTTGGTTCAGAGTGAGATCTTCAGTATTTCAGCCACATACCGGTCCTAGTATTTGATGGTGTTTGTATCGTGGCCATGGTAGCACTGGACTTTCTTGCAGGTGTCTCCTCTGTGGATGGCCTCAGTTCAAGGCTGGGTTTCTCACTGCAGCCTTGTTCTAGCTCAGCTAGAAGTTGCAGCCCTGACGGGCTCATCTTTCTGTCCTGTATTAGACCCTTTTTCCCCCTTTGTCTTTAAATATAGCGACTGTTCCAAAAACATTCAGGAAGGCAAAGGAGGTTAATCTTGATTCAGGTACCTAAACGTTAGATATCTAAGTCTGAGCTGTCACCTTAGGATCCTTTTGTAGAAAAAACAGAGACAAACAGGTTCCACCCTCTGGGGACTCAATGTCATCCTAAAATACATCAGAGGCACCATCCCGAGGAGATTTATTTCTCTTCATTGGTGAGAAAGGCAGATTTAGACACGTGACTTTTAGATTTCTAAATAATTTAGACATGTGACTTTCAGATTTCTAAATAAGGGCAGATAATTTTATGATCATCGTGGCATACCACCTCTCACTTCCCGAAAATCCTATTSTTACACCTGCAGTTCCACAGTGAGAGCAGACAGTTAAAGCAGCTGTTGAGTTAATGCATTCATCTCTTTATTTGAAGAATTGCTATTTTTTGGCCTGCAGGTCCGATTCCTGGAGCAGCAGAACAAAGTGCTGGAGACCAAGTGGGGCCTCCTGCAGCAATACGTCCTACCAAAGAAAGGGAAAAACCTTGAACTGTACTTTGAGAATTACATCTGCGACCTGCGGAAGCGCCTGGACTGCTTGCTATGTGAAAAGCAAAAACTGGGCAGCGAAGAGTGTGCCACAAGCCAGCTGGTGGAGGAGTTCAAGTGCAAGTAAGGACCTTCAGGTCTCCTCTAGCTGTTGGCATTTCACTTCTCCTCTGGTTCATCTCAGGCAACATCTCCTAGACATGTGGCACATCCCCTTTGGGGATGTCACATTCTTCCGTCTCACTTGCAAACTCTTTGCATTGTTAATGTTGTTGTTCATGAAGAAGCTTCTGATCTTGGGATGGTCTAATGTTTGGTCTGCAGACACTGATCTTASAGTGCCTGATGGCAGTCTCTGAGCAAGCGAAGGTTGTTATTTATACCTGATGGTTAATGTCTGCGTGTCTGATAGCATTGCTTGGCTCAGCCCTTTTCTTCTCCTTTTGCAACAGATATGAAGAGGAAATCAACAGGCGTACAACCGTGGAGAATGAGTTTGTGGCACTCAAAAAGGTGAGAAGCTCAAAATACATGAATCATTATACCTATAATAGGTTTATTTGGTGTAGAGCTTGGCATTATTAGCAAATGCCCAGCAAAAGTGTTATAATGAGCAGAAGGAGGGAGGCCTGTAAAGAGGCACAGGGTCAGAAAAAGAGGCAAACGCAAGTAGAAAGTAAAAAGAATGTATCCTCAAAGCTTACATCATCAGCGCTACAGCAATACTTTTGTTACCCCAAGCACATTCTTGAAGTGTAATGGGAGGGTGTATTTGTGGAAGGCGGACAGAGTGGGAGAGGTCACACTGGAATACCCGGTGTCCAAGACGCTGGTTATTTTCTGACAGTCTCTTCACATCCTTTATACTTGGACATCAGAAAAGCAGAAATCATTTGAACAATATTAAAAAATTATGTTTAAATACTCATTAGTCAATTCTGAGTTTGTAGCTAGGTCCTAAGTAATAAATAAACTAATCCCTGTAAGTCACGTTGGAATGGTTTTGTTTTCCTTTAGGAGACACCGGGCCATCTTGACTCACCCTCTCACACCTTTCTGCTCTTGAAATCTTGTTGAAACATGTTTCTGTTTTATTGGCACTGCCTCTGTCTTCTGTGTGTTTCTCCAACGTTTTCAGTGCGATTGGGCTGGAACGTGTCTCCTCTCTTTCAGGATGCAGACTGTATCTTTTTGAACAAGGAAGAGCTGGAGGTGAAGGTGGATCTGTTAAGAAGGCAGTTGGAGTTGTTGAAATGTGTGTTTGAGGAGGTGAGTTCCTCTGGTCCGTCCCAGGAGTTTGGTGGTGCTCCCTCATCCTTCAGGTGCTCCAAATTTCTATAGCTTGAAACCCCTCTTGGACATGTCTCATCCCAAGCCCTGAATACTTGAAAGCATGGAAGTACAAGGTTGATATAATATTAACATGATTATGCTGGAAATAGGGTGGTTCCCCCTTTCTTAAGGCAGTTCCAGGTATGAATTGGCTGTGTCCTAACCCTACCCCTGAGAAAAGAGATGCGCCTGTCTAGTTACTCCGGATTGCAGTTGTCTGATTAGAGCTAAAGAAACTCCCAGCTTAATCCTGTCATTAACATCAGTAAAGCAGCTGAAGATGACAGGATACCAAGGGTTAAGTCACTCAGATTCCTTGCCCTTGATGTGGGCAGAATTGCTGCAGGTCAGCATGTAGGTCAGCAGCTGACATGTGGCAACTCATCCAGCAAGGAGGATTTTCTGCTGAGCCAACCTGAGGGACATTTCTTGACTTGTTATATCCATCAGCTGAGCAGTGTGGCTCTTTGTCCCAGCCCTTCCTTCACTACAAAGTCTGAGAATTGCTAACAGCTGACTAAGCCATTCCCAATCTGCAGGAACGAGCTCAGGTAGATCGCCAGCTATGCGACACTTCGGTCATCGTGAAAATGGACAACAACCGAGACCTGGACATGGAAAGCATCATCAAGAACGTTGAATGCTGGTACCAAGAAATAGCTCAGAAGAGCAAAGAAGAAGTTGATGCTTTCTACCAAACYAGGGTGAGTAAGAAGCAACCTGGGTGTCTGCCTGGCAACTTAACAGGCTGCAGGTCAAAAACGACAATTGTCTTGTTTCTTGGTTCCAGTTTCAGGAGCTTCAGGATAAGAGAGGCAAGTATTGCGATGATCTGCAAAGCAACAAGTGTGAGATTTCAGAGCTAACCCGGATGATACAGAAGCTGCAGTGTGAACTGGAGAACGTGAAGAAGCAGGTAGGAGAGGCCCAGAGGTGATGTTTCCAGAAAGGCAATGTCTTGGAGGACAGCTCAGATATGGGGGAAAATGACCCATTGGCCTTTAGTAGACTTAAGACCTGCTYTAGGCTGTAGTTGGAAAGTATATAGTTGAAAAGTGGATAGAGGAAGGGAACGCTGGTGGTTTTTTCCTCTGTTTGCAATTGGAAGAGTGGATTAATCCAAAACCAGAATGTCCAGGAATTAGGAAACAAAGCCTTGAAGACACCTGCACTGTTATCCTCCCTTCYGACAGGTCTCCTGCCTGCAAACCTCCATTTGTGATGTTGAGCAGCGTGGGGATTGTGCCCTGAAAGATGCCCGGGAGAAGCACGTTGAGCTGCAGAATGCCCTCCAGAAGGCCAAGGATGAGCTGGCTTGCATGCTGCGGGATTACCAGGAGCTGCTGAATGTCAAGCTGGCCCTGGATATTGAGATTGCAACATATAAGACTCTACTGGAGGGTGAAGAGAGCAGGTGGGTGTTAGAGACCTTGTCCCTTTTCTCCTGTGTATCAGAGGCCAGACGATTCCAGCTCCCAAGTGAATTTTGCAGCTCCAGGATCCTCCCAGGCTCACAGAAACTGGGGCTGGAGAGATGGCTGGAGGCCATACAGGCCACCCTCGTGCCAGCAAAAACAGTTCCTGTCCTAGGGATAGTCAGACGTGTTACAACAAGGGATTAAGTGGGCTGGATATATGGCTGGAAGTTATGAGTAACGTCAGGTTTCTAGATGTGCATGCAACTGGTTAATAGGATAACGTGCATTTCTCTTCTCTCCCCTAACAGGATATGTGTGGGGAACCCGGTGAGCGTGTGTAAGTAACCTGAAGATTTTCAGCCACGAGGGTTTCTCATTTTAGGAAAGGCAGTTTATGGAGGAGCATTATCTGTCTGCCYCAGCTCCCTCTGCCTCTGCCTCCCTTTTCCATTTCAGCCCAGGCTGATGTTGAAGGTTTAGTCCCAGAAATCTCAAATACCTCTGAATTTAAAAAAAATCAGCTTTTGGATGGAGGGGGCAAGGTCAAATTCATGACCCTTTTCTACTCTTGGAGGCAACAGCGAGCTGTCCTGGCGAATCTGCCTGGCAATGCACCGATGTGCATTGAACCTGGGAAAGAATATGCCACCAGCCAGATGAGCAACGTGGGAACTGGGAGGATCGGTGAGGGGATGTGTTGGGACATGGGGGAGGAGTTGGAAGGAACAGGGGCTCAGATATGTTGGACAAATCTAGAGGAAATCAGGTTTGGTCGGTTCTGTCACTCATGAAACAACTTGCCTTGTGAAAGTCTTCCAGTTTTCCTCTCTAAATAATTAATCCTGTGGGCTGTCTTGCAGCTGTGGTCAGTAGCGGCTACAATATCCCCGATGACTGCGGGATGCTGGCTGCAAACGGGGCTGCGTGTGGCTACGGCTCCCTGGGGAGACGGTCCGGACGACACAGCTCCCAGAATGGAGGATTCAGCTCCCGGAGTGCTGGGATCCACCCCAAGAGAGTCATTAGCTCGGTGGCCAAGCAGTGTGTCCCAGAGGTGTATTGCCAAGCTGGAGGGGTCAACTGCAAAAATGGGGGATTCAGCTCCCGGAGCGGGGGATACCCAGCGCGCACCGTCATCAGCACGGGAAACGGGGGCTTGAATGCTAGGATGGGGGCTTGCCAAGCTGGTGGGGTGGTCAGCTTCGGAAACCAAGGCTGCGTCATCAGGCAGCTGGGGGGCTCTCCCGTCGTCGTTGCAAACAGCCCTGAAGTTGTGGGGTGCAACAACGGCGTGGTGGGGAACTACGGGGTTGTCAGAGACCCGTGTGTTGTTCCATAGGGCCATCAGCTGGGGAGGTGGCACAGCCAGCAACGTCGGAGGGCAATGCTTAGACGTGCAGTTCCTACCACTGAGATGATGCAGGATAGTTTCTCTGCCCACTACTAGCAACGTTTGTCACCAAGCCCATTCCCACATTTATTAGCATCAGATATATACCCCACCAAGTTATGTTTTCAGAGTCCCCAACCCTAAAGACACATCTAGCAAGCTTCTCCAGCAGGTGCTCAACACAGTATTATTTCTCTGAGTTTATACTGTCTAGATTATCACAGCTTTAAGGGTTTGCTTGTTGCGCTGCCTTCTCTCTCTGGCTTTTCCCATAACAAGCAGATTAATTAACAATGTTCTTCCTTACAAGACACCTCTTTTTCTTCCAGCTCCTCCCAAAGCATTTCAGAAAAGAGAGTGATGATTTAACTTTCCCAGGAGGCACCGCAAAGAGCACGCTCCCCCCCCTTTTTTTTTTTTGTCAAAGAAGAAACCCTGAGCTGCAAATTTGAGCTTAAATTTTAAACAAGGCAATTTCAACTTTCAAAGCACCTGCTAGTTACACTGCAGCCATAGGCTTTTTGTGGAATTTGCTTACAGATGAATACGTAGTACTTTCATTTGCTTCTGCATGTTAGGGGTGGCTAGTTCAAAGCGTGCTGATTTTTAGAAGAGCTCACCCCCATCCCCACTCCCGAAATGCCAAGGGAAGTTATCGGTGCATAAATCTTCTGAGTTGACATCTTGTACTCACATAAACAGAGCTTCTTTCATCAACTGCTCAAACTTCCCAGCTTTTCACTGCGCCTTCAATAAACTGCATTGAAAGTACATGGTTTGTCTCTGAATTTTTCTATAGATGGAATTTAAAGAAATTATAAAATGGGTGAAGAAGTTCTCTTTCACAGTCTATGGGGGGAAGAAAGGACCAAATAGATCTTTTGATTCTCTTTAGGCAGTTTGGAGCATGGTGGGACTCAGATGTCGGGAGAGTCCAATGGTGTTTATTCTGTTTTATTTACCTCCTTCTATCACATCACCTATAAGATATTTTATAGCCCAAGTAACAACTGATGTCAAAGATTGCCAGAAACCCCCAAAATAGTTCTGAGCACTGTAAGATGTCCTCTATGACAAGTTTGCCAGCCTGTAGCTTCATTCATTGCTGCAACCTCAGAACAACCTATTTGTTTGATCCTTCCACGTCACAGCAGTTGAATGAAGATAGATGCCAACGCTGACCTTCTGGGCTCAACGGGCTTATGATCAGGGCTGTGCTCTGCCAAAGTCATATGTATTTCAGACATTAAAACCTTTGCTTCAGTGACATTAGGGCTGACAAAGTGTGACATTTACCCTGTATGACTTGAAAGGCAAAGGGATAAGTTATGAGATCTCTTGGCCATAATGGGGTGGGATCGACTTTGTCTTACTTTTGAAGTCTCCCACATAGAGCTGGTTGCTGGGGGCTCATTTCATGGAAAGAAACAAACATTTCCATGGAGTGATTCATCTGACCAAACACAGGCGCCTAATTTAGCACGAAATGCATCAAGCTCTAGACTCTACTGACTGCATCAATTAGATCTCTCCCGGCTCTGCAGGCAGCCCGGGGCAGGGGTATTAGTGCAAATGGAGACATCACCATGCGAGACACCTGCATGTACTCAGACAAATACACCCTGCCTGTCATCCACTGGATTTGCAGACGCTATTATCACAGTGAATTTCTCCCTGTCTCCAGCACATGAAGAATTACAGGTCACATGGCACCACTAATCTCCCTGCCCTCACAGGGCAAAATTCTAATTGCAAACTAAAAAAAGTGAATATTAAAGACTGACGCAAGGAAGAAGATAAGCACCTTTGGGGTAGGGCATGAGATGTAATTTCTATGCTAAGAGTAGAAACTGTCTCATCTAACTTTGACCATCTGCGTGCCAGACTCTGGCTAGGTGAGGTGGACAGTCCTCCACCTGAGCCCCTCTCTCCAACGAGGAAACCCAGTTCAGCAGTTTATCTAACTTTTAAGTGGCTACAATTAGATGAGATGGAGCCCATCTAGGTGGGTGGTTTTGCATCTGAGCTTAATGAATACACCACTTGCGAATGTAATTTGGAAGGAAGGCAAGCCCAATGCCTAGAGTCCCTGCTGAGCCATTAGGCAGCTCCAGTTAATTGTCTGAACGTCACTGATTCCCTGTGTGGTTTCAAGACGTCACTGTGGGCCACAGCCAGGCAGCGTGCACAGGACAGCTGTCCAGGAACCACTGTGGCTCCAAGTTTGGGTCTTCCTTGTGGCTATGACGAGGCATGGCCATCCCTTCGCAATCCATAGCCAGAACAACTCGGTTTGGCTTTGTTTSAGAGGCCACTTTTCATTGGGTTTTGCTGTTGCTAAACAAGACAGTTGCTGAGGAAGAGGAGGTGGAGGAAGCCACAGCTTTGGGACCTGGGGTTAGTCCTCACCAGATGCTGCTGGTTGACTCGACCAGTTGGTCTTGCCCCTGCCTGCTCTCCCTCCATGGCCTGGTGAAACAGGAACTGGCTTTGCATGACGTTCCCGGCCTCGAAGGGGTGAAAGCCCAGCAAGCCCTAGGTTTTCCAGAGCTTTCCCCTCCTGACCATTAAAGTCGGGACACCAAGGTGTCCCCAGATAAGAGAAGACACAAGCCTGGGCTGTCGGTTGCAGTGCCTCACTCGCTTGCTTCAGGGGTGAACTGCAGACAGGAGTCTAAAATAGCTTCCTAATGTTAGCAAGGGTGACTTCTCCCATCCCAACCGAGGAAGCAGTAGGCGACTGCCTAATTTCAGTGGGAGAATAATTCTCTTTTAGTGGACTGAATAATAGAAAGAAGAAAGGAAGATGATACTACCTCTTCCAAAAGAAGGGCAGCTCCTTTCCTCCTCATGTTTGAGCCAACACCCAAATATTCTTAGCTATAATTTTAGCAAACCAAAGAGGAAAATGAAGGCTGCATTTATTTTTTCTCTATGGCTACAGCTGAATGGGCTAGCTCTTAAGATTTTGTCACAGTAGCAAAAAGAAAAGGTTCATCTCAAATGGTTTTCAAACTATTCATTAAAGCTTGTATTACAAGCTCAGGAACATTTCCTGGTAAGTGATTGCTATTTTTCCTTCCCACTTTTTTTTTAAAATCTTGAGGATTGTTTTGACTATTTTTTTTGCTCTTCTTTCTAATAGCAATTATCTTAAACAAATGTTTGTTTTAAGTTGGGCAACTGGATTTTCTCTCAATTAAAAATAACCAGAGAAAACCTTTTGATAATTGAGAAATGTTTCCATTCAGTTCTTTTAGTAAAAAATATTAATAATTTAAAAATACCATTCCAGTAATTTTATTCTATGAAATGTTTTGTGTTTGATGTTTTGGCTGACCAATACAAGCACTCCAAGCCAAAGCCTACCACGGTCAAGGAGATGAAGAAGAAAGTGGGAAGAAGCAAAGCCATCTAGACTAAGTCCATGGTCCAGGTCTCCTCCATCATCCATGGGGACAGATGGGCAACTCGGAGGGTGCCCCCTCCAAAAAACAAGCGTGTCCTGGGTGTGTTGCAATAAGAGCAATATGAAGACAGGGGTGACTCTACTCCTGCGTTGGGCAACCTCCTGCAAATATGTCACCACCCTTTATAACCAGCATTTTCCATTTCAACCATCCTGTCCAGGATGGAACGCTTCTGCCATAAACTCATCTTCAAAAAAGATAGCCTTATCACACTGACCCACTCACCCTGAACTTAATTTATAGACTAGAAAGGCTGATTCACCTTCTAAAGCATCTCTCTGCACTAAATACACCAAGACAAGAATGCGGGAAGAGGAGGAAGAGGCGGGACTCTTACAGGAACAGAGAGAAAGTCATCTCCAAGAAAGTCATCGCCACAGCATGTCCCTGCGGTACGAGGCAGGGCAAGAGATGGCACAACCACAGCAATCAACTGAAAGAACACACTTCGCAGTAAATATTTGAACTGGTAATTAACCCGAGTGGAATACATTAAACAAGGAAATGTTCTCTGAGCCAAGCTTGTCATTTAAGCTTTTTCACTCGCTCATTATTCCCTGTGTGTGTGTGATAGTTACTATGAGGTTTTTCATGTCAAAACTAGATACCAATTACCACTACGCAAACAAAACCATGCAGGCTCAAAGACATTTATCTCATCCAACCATGCCCAACATAAGGGATATTTTCAAAGTCTGCCACTAGACGGGCTCTTTCCCTTCCTGCTCTGCCCCTTCCCTGCAGGGAAGGTGCCTTTTTCTCCCCTCCCTACCTGGAAAGAGCTAAAGATGCAACCTCTGCAGTTTAGCATTGGACAATGGGTCTTTGCTTTTGCCTTTTCTGCTGCTTGTGTGCTAAAAAGGCTTCAAACTCATCCAGCCTTTGAATCAGTAGCAACAGCAAGAAATTTGAACAGCTTTGCTGCAACGAGAACCCCCTTTGGTCTCTGTGCAAGTCTATGGAGACCTTGGTGGTGGACCACGCACAGGATGCAGCGAGGGTGGCACAAGATGTGGAAGTACATACCATAGTTTTGGCTTTAAAGATCCCAGAGGTTGCAGGAACCCCGCTGAGTGCAGAAGGTTTGGAGTTTATAGCAGCAGAGGAGCTTGCAGGATGAATTATGGTGATGGTGACCCTGGTCCCACTCATTCTGCAAGCAGTGAAAACAGCCAACGCATCAGCATAGACGAAAGCTCCCAGCAATGGTACAGCTCTGCGGCTGAATCATCTGGGACTATGAAATACATAGATAAAGAAATCTGAGGAGCAAATCTGCCTGCTTTGCTGATGAGGTAGGAGAAGGAATTTTGCTTTCTTCTACGGTGATTTCCTTACAGAGCCAAACTGGGAAGTCCCCAGCCACATCAGAAAGATATGGTTTGGAATATCCCACTTTAAAAAAAAAAAAAAAAAAAAAAAAAAATCAACTTGTTTAATTTCAGCTTTTTATCCTAGGTGTCAAAAAAAAAAAAAGTTTAACTAGGTTAGAATTTCCTGGAGGATAGAAGTTGCATTTTTGTGGTCTGACGAAGCGGATGTAGATTTATTGCATTTTTTACCATTACTCAGGGAATCATTATCAGGGATTGTTTGCTTTTTTTTTTTTTTGTTTTGTTTTTTTCCCTTCACATATCCGATTTTCGAGCTATGTATCCAGCACCCAGAAAGCACAGTGGTTTTATTTCCCCTTTCTGACCCCTGGACCAAATGAGATGGCCTAGCCATCTTCCTGATATGTTGCTTTCTGTTTTTTAATGAACACACCATTTACTATAATCATTACTATATTATTATTACTACTAGCACACAGGGTAGGCAGCCAAGTGGGATGTCTCATGGCTGCACAGATGGGAAATCCCAGGCTGTATTTTCAGCCCTGCATCTGCAGCCCGAGGAAGCGGATAGACACTTTGCACAGCAGGTGGGAACAAATGATACCCAAAGAGCCTGCCACAAAGCAGATTGTGGATAAATACAGGTAAGAAATTAGCCAGTAATTAGTTCCTCCTGTGAACACTCATTCCTTGCAGCCAGACGGCTCCACAATCCACATTACATTCAAAAGCAAGTTGTTTCTTGTGATGTGGTCAATATTACTAACGGGAGGGAGAGGGAAGCTTTTAGTYAGAGATCTCACTTGAAAAGGGATGGACCAGGGTAGGAGCAAGATATTCCGGGCTTGTGGTCCAGGCTCAGCGTGTGGGTGGAGGATCTTCCACCTCCTTGGGTACAAGCAATATAGGATCGTGCTGCATCTTTCTTGCCTCTGCTTAATACAACTTCTTTCCTTTTAAAGTGATTTTAATGGAAAACCATCAGTTTTCTTTGGATGCTTCAACTCAGCTGCACTAGAACAATGTGAATTTTGGACCTTTCTGTTTGGTGGCCAAACCAAACATCTGGGTAAATTCTGACCTGGCTGCCCCCAAGGGTTTTTTTCTGCCTTTGGTCAGGATTTCAGGGCTTCTCTTCTACATCAATAAAACCTTTTCAGGAGGTCTACTCTTCTCAGAACATCGGCCAGCAGATTTAACTTTCCTTCTCCACTTTTTCTAGGCTTGTGTCATTAAGGTGGCTCGAGGAAACTCCTAACCGCAGACAACATGATCCGCAAGTCTGCTTGGAATAAACGAAGGGAACCCAAACCCAAACCAGCCATGCAAACCAACTGGCTAGTTGAGTGTGAACTGCTCGGTGTCTGCATGCGGCCAGTCCTGCGTCAGCTCCTGAGGAGCTGGATGGTGCACGCCATGCCACGACAGAGCTGYGGGGCAGGGCGGATTTGTTGAGGCAGGAGCTGGAATTGCTGAGATGTGTGTTTGAAGAGGTAGCAATTCCTCCCTTTCTGTCCACAGGGAAATGCAGGTTATGTTTTTTTTTCCTGGAAACACCCTCATCTTTAGCACAGCCCAGTTTAGCGTAGAGTTGGGTTTCGGAGCTGGACCATCTACTTATCCAACATATTCACTAATAGGGCTTATGTGCTAGTCGCATATGGGAACAAAAATCCCACTGATATTCTTCAGGGTTCAGGTGTTACCTACCTGGGGAATCCTCTGTCTATACCCAACGCTCGTTGGCCATGGTCCAGTTCAGTAGGTGGATTTATCCTTTTTCAGGATTAAAGGAGGCTTGGTATGTTCCTCAGTGATGAATCACTCCAGGTCAGATTTYAGCTGCAGGGTGAAGACTCCCATTATACAATTAGTTCTGCATTTCCCCAGAAGTGATGCAAATGAGGGGGAATTGCTCTGGACTGCAACTTTTTTGCAACCTTTAGGCACAAGCTTTGCAACACCTCCGTCACTGTGAAAATGGACAACCGATGGGAGATGGGCGCCATTAGAAACCCCAGGACTGAACAGAGCTCAGAGCAGACATCAAGGCATTGTGCCACAAATGAAGGACACATCAGCTACTGAATACCATTGCACAAGTGCAACCCCCGGCTCTGGAGGCACCCAGATGTTGACCTAGGACAGTGTATTAAACAGGAGCTCTGCTGGCTTTCTTGAAATGGGCTATTTTGTACAACAGAAATTAAATTAACCATGTTACCATGTGAAGAAAGCAGGCAGGTGGAAGTGTAAAGCATAAAAACGTTTTACCTTTTAAGGTGCTCTTTTAGTTCTGGGGTCAAGGAAAGAGGATTCAGTGTAACTGAGAAACAGGGTCTGAACACTCAGCATTCGAGACCTCCGGCTTTGGAGATGAGACCATGAGCTTGCCCCGCAGTGCTCTGCTTGTGACAGTGATGAAGGGTTTGGGTGGGAAGGAGGTGCTAAACCTCTGCAGAGCAACTGGCAATTATGCCAAACCCAGTAGCAATCTCACAAGCAACTGGTTCTCTTTATCATATACTCTTGGAGCAACTTGAAAGAAGTCACTCAAAGGGGTATGACGCTCTGGGGACAGTGTGCCTTGGGTGTTTGTCAGTCCTTAATTGAAATGAGGACAATGAAGCCACAGTTGTCATGCTCAGTAATTAAAGGGAAAGTAAAGCCACCCGTCTGTCCTTTGACAGGTAGCCTGTCTGCAGACGGATATTTGCGATGCTGAGCAGCGTGGTGACAGTGTTTGCAAAAACGCCTGGGAGAAAAAACACGAAATRCTCTCTATGTTAACCCAAGGAGGAGCTGGAAGGCCAGGTGTGCAATTATTAGGATGTCTTGAATACCAAGCTGGCTTTTGGTCACTGAGATTTCCACATGCAAGCCATTTCTGGATGGAGAACAAGAGAGGCAGGTGCTTAACGCTCCCTGGTATCATACGCAGCGCCCAGCAGGCGGATTACCCCATAGGATATTCAAGGAGAAAAAGCAACCACATAATAACAAGAACAAAGAGAATAACAAGGCAACACACCGATGTGTGGATGTTGCTTCAAGAAATTACACCGGAGTTCCCCAAATGAATCTCCTCAGCGTGTGCATCCCCACTGAGCGGAGGAGGAAGAGGGTGCCTGATTCACTCGGGATCACCTGGGTGCAGAGTTAAGAGTAGCTGTGAAATGAAACAGTGAATTTCTAGGATCCCACTCAGTGCAGTTTCTTCTGAAAGTTGCAGATTTGCCTAATAACCTATTTCCTTTTATCCTCCAACAGAGCATGGCCAGGGAGTCCTGTTGGCACAGCTGTGAAAAATGTATGATTCACAGGAAGATTTTCTCTTTTCCATTCCTCTGTGCCGTTTCTGGCTTTCTTTTCCAGTTACTGAGCGCTGGGTTTTCTTGCAGCGCAGGTTCCCAAGTCCGGTGCAATGGATAGTGGCCCAGTTGGATTTCAAACTCAGTATGGCCACATCTCTGGCCATGGAAGAAAGAGTTTCCTAAAAGAGGAGATTTAGGTCAAGAAGTGAAGGAATCCACCTTAGAAGCACAGTGAAATCAAAGCGTGACTTTGCATCTCTGAAGGCATAGTGATCTTGCACGCTGGAGGACATAGCTGCGACAGAGAAGCGTTTAGCTTTGGGAGGAGAGATACCAGTCCAGAGGTATAATCATTACCGTTGCTTGCCTTTATCTGCCTGAATGTGTGGTTTGCTAGCAATTCAGAGAGTTAATCTCTGGAAATGGAGGTTACTACCCTGTAGGCTTGCTGAGCTGGGGAAATGAAGACTGTGGTGCCCAATGTTTCAGCTGGCTGCTCTCCAGGGCAGATAGCACTGGGGCTTTAGGTGACTTTGGAGCAGGTGTTCCTGAGTATTAGGGCTGTGATGAATAGAAGTTGGTTGCAAATTCCTCTAGGACAAATACTGCTCTTTATCTCTAGTTAACCCAGTGGAGACAACCATAATACAGAGCCTATGCACCAAGCCACCACCTCTGGAGTGACACATCGTGAGTTTTTTGCGTGTTGGTGGCAAGATGAATCACAAAAGTGACTCCAACCATTCATTAAGATAATAGGTACATCCTCTAGAAGCTATACCTTCTGTAATCTCCTTAATCTGAGTRTCCATCTGGAAAGCTTAATGAATAGGTGCTCATAAACACAGCATTGTTATTTCTCCTGGTTCGTATTTGTCCTTTTATTTTGCTGAGGCTGGTAGCCGCGTACGGATACCACCTCTGCTCTTGGATCACACCCCCATGGCCCTGCAAAGCATGACTCCTCATCTCCAGGTTCTCCTGCGCTGGCGACCTTAGAAAACAATCTTTTGCTTGATGATACCAAGCTCTTTCATTGACTATTCATGGAGCCCATGCCTCTAGCTTCAACTTGGTGACTAGTTTTTAGGTAGCTGAATTCAGGTAAGAGGACTCCCACGCTAGAAGTGTTTTTATTCTTTTATGTTATCTCACCTGCCAAGTCATTTTTACAAGGCCAGTAATAAGGTTTGCTCCCTACTGAACATCTCTCCTTGTCCCTTTCTGCGGACCGATGCTTTTAAATTTGACACGGCACACAGAGATCATATTGCTGATAAAAGCTCTGTGTTCTCTGCTCTGCTGCCAATAAACTGCATGCAATGTTTGTGCATCATCTCTACTTTGCTTTTTTTTTTTAAGAAACCTGTTTGTAAGTTCGCAAAATTAACTCTATTACATTAACCACACACACTGAACAGCTACTTTCTATGGTCATTGTTACATACACTCATGTGCACACACAGACATAGATTTACAGACCTATCGACGGGAACTAGTTGAAATTCAGTGGCTGAATTTCCCTCCTCCCACACTCTCCCCTTTCACTCAGCTGCTGGAGGGCACCTCTGGAGTCCCTGGTTGGCTTAGTGCGTGAAGGAACATGCTTTCTGCTTAAAAAAGTCTGTATCATAGAAGAGAAGAGACAACTGTCCCGTGAAACAGTACAGCAGTATTTCCAACCTCAAAATCTGATGCGGTTCTCATGGCTGCTTTTTACAAGGATTGCCCACCTTTCCCCAGAAAAAACACCTTCAGTGCAAACCTCATGCCCTTCCCTCGGCATGCGGCTGCTCTCCCTCTGCAGTGGCAATTCCCAATGCTTAGTCCTGGCTGTTGTGCTTTCATCATGACACTGCCATACCAATTCCACCCCATTACTCAGAGCCCTAATAGTCCATTGGGCCCCGAGTGTTAGCACAAAGTTGGTCAGATGATGCAAAAGTGCCTTACAAATTCCTATGCAAAAGAGGAACGTTACAAAGGAAGGGGCTGGACACCCGTAGTGTTTGGTATGAAACCTATTTGTCTCTTGCAAAATAAGATGGTAAATAAGAACTATGAAGGAGAGTTTCTCGGCTTAGGTCACCTGGCAACACCATTGAAACGGAGATTTTAAAAATCCAAACAGGCTGCCTTGTGCTGCTGTTGGCACCCTGCCTACTGCAGTCAAACATCCAGAAGTCACAAAAGCTCTGTCTGAAAGATGCATGCAGCTCTGCATCCAACGCCCAGGTTTTCCATCACACGAATAAAGAACTGCCCAGAATATGACAAAATTGCCCTGAATGAAGTACCTGGATTTGCTGTCAGGGCACCAAGCATGGCCAGTGCATCACAGTGGACACAGGCAGGGCAGACATCCAGCTCTGGCTAGTAGGTAGCTCTCCATGTTCCTTGCACGAGAAATCGCCTTTGGGAGCAATACTCTCTTCTGCTTAGCTTACTGCCGTGATACCCCAACATCTTCTCATCAATACTGGTGAYGTGACCAACATTGGTCACCCACAGTTTATTATTGTCCAGCAGAAAGACTGCAGAAGGAGGGTAAAGGTTTTGGCAAGGTCTTATCTGGCAGCACTGCAAATGCAGATAGTGCATATGGGCAGTGATCACTGATGCTCTGGGAGCGGCCTGGAAGGAACCTCAGGAATTATCTTGTCCATCTTTTTGCCCCAAAGCAGCATAAATGGCCAGGGACAAGCCAAGCTGAGGGTGAACAGCTACTGTGGAGCAAGGTTACTGGGAGGAAACCAAGGTGCCCAGTGGCGATGGAAGGAGCCCAGACCATCACCTCTACCCTGGTCCCCACAAATCCACCATCTGCTTTGTTGTGGGAGCAGAATCAAGCTGCAGTTAAGAGACCGGGAACAGCCACCTTTGGAGGGCTGGACATGGAAAACCAGAGGGAGATGTCCCAGGGGCCTCATTAGCCATTTTAATGGTGACTTCGTGGTCCCTTTTGCAAGGAGCCACAAAAACTGCCCAGCCTGCAGGGAGGGAGGGAGAGCACCAGCACGGCCAAGCCCTGCCAACCCCATTTTCTCAGGAGAGGGTCTTAAAAAGCGGTTTTCTCACTGGGAGAAAGCAGGCTTGGATGGCTGGGTTGTTACAGCCAGAATCATAACAGGAGGTTGGAAAAACCCCTAGGCTCTCCCTGTCTGCACGGATGGCTTAACAGGTCCCAATTTAGTGAGGTGCTTAAGCAGAATTAATTTATCCTAATGCATCTGGGTACATGTAAATCTGAAAGGCATAAGTCTCATGGAAGCCACCACAGTTCAAGGTATATTTAGGGCCAAGGACCTCAGGGGTTTCCCCTGTAAATCTGGGTGTAAGCTGCTGCTTTAAAGCTTTGCTGAATCCCATCAGCCTGAAAACAGCAGTTTCATCTCCTCCTTATGAAGAGGAAGGTTAGTCCCTTTCTACAGCTCTTCAAACACTATCTGATGTGCAATCAACCAGGACAAAGCATGGAGACATGAAGAAGGTCTCTACGAAGAAGGCATTTGCGTCTGACTTGAGCCAGTGCTGTGCATGTGTGTGGCCGATGAAATAAAAGTGATTGCGATCCTTCTCTTCAGAAGACCAAATCACATCAGAGTGCTTCCGCCTTTGAAGTTGATGCAACCAGTGCTCAGGGCTTCCACCATGTGACTGCGAACCGGCTTTGTGAAAGCTCAGCAGATGGAAACCACAAGCGCTGCCCTGAACCGTCTCTCTCTGATGTGCAAGGCTGGGCACCTGGAAGAAGCCACTTCTTAGGGCTGCAAGGAGGAGCTGAAGGTTGAAGCACAGGTTTGTTGCTTTCGATCCGTGGGGAAACAGCCTGGCAGCAYGTCCTGTGTAAGAAGGGATCTCAGGGCTCGCAGCTGGTGGAAGAACATGGATGTTGTCCCATGGGTGGCATTTTCCCTGCTTTCCAACAAAACCAGGGGCTTGGAGGGTCTACAGCCCTCAAATGGTGCCTGTATCACCCATGCGGCACCAGGCACTCTGCAGTGGGCAGCCAAGCAGAGGTCTGGAGGAAAGCAGGGACCTGATCTGAACTAGATCCAGGTTTCTCACAGCTGGAAAAACTGGCAAGTCACTACCCTCAGGGATGAAGGGCCGTGTCTTTCTTGCCATGAAAAGGAGCTGGAGTCTCTCTCTGTGCTCCTGCTGGATGGGAGAGCTCGGAGCAGCGGCTGCATCCCAGTATCTCTGGTCAGCATCCCTGATGCATCRTCTCTGCCCCACCGCAGCTGCATCAAGCCAGCGTGCAGGGCTCAGTCATGCAGAAAGCAGGACCACAGCCAGTTGTACTACTGATGGCCTGGCTTCTCCCTGTTTTTCAGCTTGCCCATKGTTATGCCCACCTAAAAGAGTTCATGAAAGTCATGTTGTATGGACCTACCTAAAGGCTAAGTGATGCTTTAGCCCGTCCATGAATGCCCTGTTCCCAGGCAGTGCTCCAGGTTTGGCTTCAGACCACGCACCCAAATGTCCTCCACGCTACTTGCACCAACACTTCAGCACGAAATAAAATAAATTTCCAAAATAATTCTCCCTTTCACTTACTAGCAAGAGGTCCCGGTGCTTGGATTACCTTGGGCAGAATGACATGAAGGATGCAGTGCCCAAAAGCTTGTCTGCTTTCTCCAACTATCTCAATCTCACTAATGAAAGTACATCTCATTGCAAGACATGCATCCTAATATACTCGGACCAATGGAGCTACAACGGAACTGCTGCATGATTATAATTGCATATAGTATTTTATAGTTCATTTCAACCCACTATGAGACCTGTAAAAAAAAAAGACCTAGAGAGACTCCACAAGTATTCTAAATTGTCATAATTCCTTTGCATTATTTTTAATTCAAGACAAGCTATTTCAAGTTTACAACAGCATTGACTAGGAATCCTCCCAGAACGTTAATTTTGCCCCAGCAAAGATGCAAAGACTTCTTAGGGCAAGCCATGAAATCACTTGTGATTCTGTGATTCGACCCCTTTGTTAAGGCAAAAAAGGAACTTTATTTGTTTCCAAGCAAATTCAAAAATCTTTTTAAGAATTTTAATTAAGACGGTACGGTACCTTCTCATTAACAGATATTACTGGAATAATTTAACGTCAAACAGGTGTGTCACAGGAATACGAGGAAAAAACTTCACTCCGGCTAACATTTCTCAACCTGTTTGTAACACTTCGCTTCACTTCTTTGTTGCATCTCCAGCTATCATTTGGGTGAATTCGCCGTGTGCACCAGTCACATCACACCCAGATACTAAACACAATTATCACCTTCCCTAGGCACATAATTCGGCAATAAATCGCTGTCTGCAGCGAAGCATTTCCCAGAAATGCCTTATCTTCAATTCCATACATTCTAAGGGGCACACGAAGCCCAGCTGGACCAGTGCCTCGACTTCATGTGCAGGAACCCCCAGTTTGCCAGAGCATCCACCCCATGACCAAATTCATCCTCGGCACCATCTCGCGCAGTTCACGCTCCGTCGATAAGGAAACTGCCAACCCCACCCTGCTCCGCTTATCAGCACGCGAGCCAGCAAACACGGCTGCAATCGAATTGCCTACGAGAGCCGTAGCCATACCCATGAGAGGAAGAAATGAATGCTTACAAGAACGCTCCCGCCAACGTCAGTGCTGTGCTTTGGCAGATGTGCCTTCCTTCTCCCCTGTCGCTACCAGTCATTGCTCAAGAGCCAGCCCTGAGCTGGCGTGAGACCCTGGAAGAGGGCATTGCCACGACATTTTTGCAGGAGGTCCTGAAACATAATTAAATGCTGTGGTGAAACCGAACCGTAAACAAGCCATGAATAAAAACTCCTTGAATTATTTTGCTAAACTATAATTACACAATAAGGAAGCAGATTAATTAAGTAAAATATAAGTCCTGAAACTGAAGCTTGCAAGCAAAGCAGTTTATTTTAATTTCCACATTATTTCGTATGAGATAGAAGTGTTTGCTGTGGGTTTAAAATGTTGGAAGCCATTCCTTGCTGCCAGGCAGACCAAACCCAGTGGATAAATTAAATTTTTGCATCTCAGGCACCTCCTGAAATGTATATAAGGAGAAGGGCTCTGCCTCAGAGAAGCTAAAGGAGATCTCCTTCTTTCACTCCCTGCTCCTCTCTTGCCCTTCTGCTTTGCCGTTACCGCTTCACCTCCCGTCTCCCCCAGCCACCATGAGTCGACAGTGCTACACCTCCAGCTCTCTCCTGGGAAGACGGGGCTTTTCCTCCGCGTCCGCCGTCTGCGGCCTCGGCAGGGGCAACAGCAGCTCAGCCTCCGTCTGCCAGCCAGTGGGACGGAGATGTGGAATCGGTGGCTTCAGCAGCCGGAGCGTCTGCGACCTGGGGAGAGGGCAAAGGATTTCCTTCGGCGGGAGCTGCCGCAGCGGGGTCTACGGTGCTCCCAGCGTCGGACGTTGCGGCGTGGCTTACGGCGGAGGCCGCTTTGGCATGGGCACGGTCGTGGGGTTTGGTAACTGCGGAAGCTACGGGGGCCTGGGCAGCTACAGAGGTCTCGGGGACGGTGTGGCTATCGGAGGCTTCGGCGGCGGCATTGGCATCAGCCTCGGCGGAGGTAGATCTGAAGGGATTCGGGGCGTCAGCATCCACCCGGAGCTCCTCAAGCCCCTCTGCGTGGGGGTCGACCCTGAGGAGTGCCAAGTGCGGACCCATGAGAAAGAGCAGATCAAGAACCTCAACAACCAGTTCGCCTGCTTCATCGACAAGGTGAGACCCCGCTTCCCTCCGCACAGGCTGTCTCACGTCTCTAGGCTTTGATGGATGGATTGTCTCTAGAGAGACAACGTCGGTAGCTATTTCTCCTGGCACCCTGATATTGTAAACGTTTCTGATGGACCATGGTGGTCCTGACTTGGAGACTGTTTGGATTTAAGCCTTGCACCAAGGCAATCACACCACTATTTTACCTTTCGATGGTCACCAATCTGCTAAATAGCTAAATCAGGAGCGGCTCCAGGGATACAGTAAATCAAAACCTGTGAGAGAAGGGATGGAGACACGGAAATGTAAAAAGGCAAAATAGGTGGTTTTATTAGAAATGTATAATCTGACATTGCTATCACACCTCTATAAACTCCAAAGGACTTTTGCATTTTTCAAATAGTTTGTGTGCTTCATCAAGGAGATGTAGAAAGACAGATGTCTAGCTAAAATGAGATGAACAATTTTAACTTCTCTGTCCCTCCACTCTGTGAATGAAATGACTTGGTGATTCCCTAAACAGATGTAATTTATCATTGTTTTCTTAGCTAAGCCTAAGGGTTTTCATTACTGTTTAGAGATGTGTTATAGGAAATGATTTTTCAAGCAGCAGAGAAACCTTTGCTCTGTCTGATCTTGATTTTCCTTGTGAGTTGTTCTGCAGCTGGAAAAACCAAACCCACGTAAGAGGAGCAACTCCACTTCCTCCCATTTGAAAAATGACTTATTCATGATCCATAAAGGTTCTCAAGTACTAGAGAGCTCTTTAATCTAGAAGTGAAAGGCATGATAAATATCCGTGGTTAGAGTTTAAATCAGATATACATTCAAATGAGATCCTGGATGGAGCTTTTAGTGCCGCGAAAGACTCATGACTGTACTCAGCCCATCAGGGGAGGCAGTGGATGCTCCATCAGCCAGTTGTCACAGGGGAAGAGGTGGTGTTTGGCTGAACTGAGCTTTGGCCAAACAGATGATTGGCCTCAACACAGAGCAAACGCACCAGTGCTGTTCAGCCTGTGATACGAGCCCTGGGTGGGACCAGGTTTAGCTCAGAGAAGATGCTGGTCTCACTCAGGCTGCTGAGAAATCAGCACTTAACCATTTACATTTCTGATTTTATTTTTACTTTTTCCTGTTGGAAGTGGAGAAACCCAAAGCGCCTTTGCCTGGGTCAAGAGGGGGTTGCATGACTCTCGCATCTCTTGCTTCCCCAGGTCCGGCTGCTGGAGCAGCAGAACAAGGTGCTGACCACCAAGTGGGAGCTGCTGCAGCAGTATGTCGTCCCAGCTTCCAGGAGAAACCTGGAGCCCGTTTTCGAGAACTTCATCTGCAACCTGAGGAAGCAGCTGGAGTGTGTGCTGGGGGAGCGAGAGAGGCTGGAAAACGAGGAGCGGTGCCTCAGGGACCTGGTTCAAGAGTACAAGTGCAAGTAAGTAGTGCACAGAGAGAAGCTGCAGACTGGGGTGTTTGCTGGCCCGAGCGGTGTTTCTGAGCCTGAAGCCAATGCAATTGCACTGGATGGGTCAAAAAACTGGGACACAGGGAGGGGAGCAGGGCAGGGCACACCAGCACTGGGCTGGTTTCCTGTACTGGGGTCCCACTGCGGCACCTCAGATGCTGGTGATGGACTGGGAGAGCTCTTCAACCCCAGTGTTTCCTTACAGAGAGGGACAGGGAACCACTTTTCCTCTCCCTAATGTTCCTGCACACCACCGTGGTTTGCCATATCAAATCTCCCACATCATCTGTGCCTGTGGCTCCCCCAAATCTCGTGTCCCCAGTGCCATCCATTCCCACAAAACCCTCAGCCTATTTGTCTCCACCCCACGCTTTATCCACATTGTCTCCGTTGGGGTTCATTCTCTCTTCCCAGAGGGAATGTGGGAATTGGTTTTTTAGTCTAAGCTGCAGATATTCCTTAATAGCTCCCTGTGTGCTCTGCTAAGCCATGAACCAGGACGCTTGGTGGTTGGTGGTATACAGCACAGGATAAAAGAGTAATCCTTTCTCCAGAGGTCTTACAGTCAAGCATCTCAGATGTTTTTTTCTCGCTGAGCCACCACCAAGGAGGTCAGACTCATAGAATCATCTTGTGAAAGTTCTTCTAGGTCCCAATTACTTGGTCATTATGCACTGGCTTTCCTTCCCATTGCACCTGGGACTTTCAAAGGTTGCTCAGGCTCCTGACCTCCCTTGGGGCATTTTGTTATGGCTACAGTCTCGCCATAAACACTCAGAGCAGAGTCCTGGATGCTTCAGAAAAACATCACACAAAGCAGCAGGGCTAGAAGTAGCAATCCAAGCCTTCAGCTGAGGTACAGGGTTTTGCATTTCTAGTGGTTTGGCCTGATTTACTGCCATCTCACTCCAGCCACCGATACTGCTGGCGTGGACTATTTAAAACTGCTGAACAAAGCCCAGTGGGGAGGAAAGAAATAGCAAAAAAGCAAAAATCAAAAAGGAGGTACAAAGCAACTAGGGAGAGGCTCTGTTTTTAATCACGCTTCCCATGTTCTGCATTGGCCGCTTGGGTGGTGGGGACGGGACCCCCGGGGCTCAGCATCCCACCCCTCTCCTTTCCTCCTGCAGATATGAAGATGAGATTAACAAGCGCACGGCTGCGGAGAACGAGTTTGTGGTCCTCAAGAAGGTGAGTCACGCTAGGGAGAAGGCCGGTGAGACCAGCTGAGAGCGGCAGGCGTGTGGGCAAAACCTGGGCGTGGGAACGGGGAGAGAAATGGGGAGTCCTGGCACCATGACTGAGTCCTCATCAGGTAGCCCCAAAACAGAGGCAACCCATTGAATTTGGAGAACCCCCATCGGGTTGTAAGCACATACAACGCAAACCCAGATAGTCTTAAGGGCTGGAAATAGTGAAGTTTACTCCAAATCTAACAGAAAACATGGGCTTTGCCACAGTCCTTGTTTCTTCACCTTTTTTCACCGAATACATGGTGTCTCTCCAGGATGTGGACTGTCTCTACCTGACCAAGGAGGAGCTGGAGGTGAGAGTGGGCCTCCTGCGGCAGCAGCTGGAGTTCCTGAAGTGCATCTACGCCGAGGTAAGAGCTCCTGGCTCTGCTGCCCCCGGGACGATGCATCATCTGCTGCCCCCCGAGCTCTTACACCAAAACTAAATACAGGGAAAGGTGTCTTTTCTGAAAATCCTGAAATTGCATCCCAAAAATCTGTATCTCTTTATAGGTATTTGATAACAACACTATTGCACACACTTTGGGAAGGCAAAGGGTGTTCTTGGTTGTCTTCTATATTGCTGGCTGCAAAGGGAGGGATCTTTTGCATGAAAAAGCCCCTCAAATTCTAATCCAAACCATCCCTGGGAACCACTGAAACATCTCACTCTTCCAAATCCAAATATTTTTAGCACTTCACTTTTTAAGCTACATTAGTCAAAATCTTTTGGTCAAAGTAACACTTTTGTCTAAAATGTAGCAAGTTTTTAACAAAACACACAAGGGACAGTTTGTATTTGCACCTTTTCTAGCCAAACACCTCCCAGCAGTCTGTAGGCAAGGAGGCCCAAAGCACTCACCCCTGAGGGATTCACAGCCCAGAAAACCGCTGACGCAGCCAGAAACGCCAAGTTGCAATGAAGCGAGTTGCTCCACCAGGATTCCTCACCCTTCCTTAGGGAACTGCATGCAGCAATCCCATATTGTGCCACCAAAACAGGTCTCAGCTGCCACCTCTTGCTGGAAACCAGTCACCCACCTGGAGAATCCCACGCTCTAGTTGGGCGTTAATGGGAGAACCTCCCCCAACCCTCCACCTTCTCACCAGACCCCCCTTTGCCAGGGGTACCTGCATGCCTGGCTTGGGCCGGTTGAGGGAAGGGGACTGACATGCGGTGGATCTTGCAGGAGAGAGCTCAGCTGGATTGCCAGCTGTGTGACACCTCTGTCATCGTGCAAATGGACAACAGCCGGGACCTGGACATGGAGGGCATCATCAAAAGTGTTGAGTGCTGCTACGAGGAGATTGCCCAGAAGAGCAAGGCTGAAGTGGAGGCTTTCTACCAAACCAGAGTGAGTATTCACACCACCAGGAGAGATGGCAATGAAATCCCTTGGCCAACAAAACTCTGAGGACCACTTCTGTCCTCCATGACGCAACTTAAACCCACCCCACAGTGTGCATGCACTGTAGTTTGCTAAAGAAAGTAATGCCACCCCCCCCCCAACCTTAAAACTGTGGTTTAAGACTTTTCTGTAAAAACCGCGCACAGCAGATCACAGTGCTTCAGAGAGGTCTCCTCTGTGCACACCCATCAGGAACACCATCCCCTTCCCAAAGGGCAAATGCTCAGGACCTACCTGGGACTGTTGCCTTGTTTGGGCTGAGGTCACGTCTGGGTGCTTCCCCGGGAGCACCGACGTCAGTGCGGCTCCGGAAAGTCGCCACCTTCCCTGGAAGGGGCGATTCRGGCGCGTTAACGTCATCCTCTTCCCGCACAATAGCTGGAGGAGCTCCACAGCAGCAGGGGCAAGTTCTGCGACGACCTGAGAAACAACCAGAGCGAGATAGCCGAGCTGAACCGGATGATCCAGAAGCTGCAGTGCGAGTCGGATAACGTGAAGAAACAGGTAGGATGAAGGGTTGAATGCTGCATGGGCAGCGGGGTGTGCAACTTCTCCAGCAAAGGGCTTTGTCCTCACCAGCTCCCACCCTGCTGAGCTGCAAAGAACCCCCCCACCCCAGCTTAAGCCTATAATTGTAGCTTCTCATCTGCTGTCGATACACAAAGAAGCAGATTTATTTCTCACTTAGCAAATAAGCAGAAGCCAGTTGGTTTGGCTATAACAGAAACAATGCTTGCTGTATGCTTCCTACCGGGGTGCAGCCAACAGGTCCCCTTCCCCTTCATCCCAAATAGCTTGGCCATCGCATATGTCCAGCCTAAATCTAGGCTCTCTGGCAGTTCCTAGCTGAGAAACAAGGGGGTACATGAGCAACCCTGTGGAGATGCCTCTTAATATCACCACGGGCCACCCTCTTGCCCATTATTGTCCACAGATCGCAGCTCTGCAGACGGCCATCTGTGATGCTGAGCAGCGGGGCGACTGCGCCCTCAAAGATGCCCGGCAGAAGCTGATYGACCTGCAGACTGCACTGCAGCAAGCCAAGGACAAGATGGCATGCTTGCTGAGAGACTACCAGGAGCTGCTGAATGTCAAGCTGGCCCTGGACATTGAGATTGCCACTTACAGGACGCTGCTGGAAGGAGAAGAGAGCAGGTAGGAGCATCCCTGGCTGCACCTTGTAACGATAGCTGGCAAAACCCAACAGGAGGAGAGAGAGGCAGTGAGAAATGCTGGGTGGAGGCAGCTCCCCATGGGTGCAGAGGGGACCATCGTCCCTTTTCTCTCCCCATAAGTACAGAGGGGAGCATTGCCCCTGTTTCCTCCTCATCCTCCCAGGGCAGCTGGATCGCAGCGCACTGAGCATGCTGCAGTCAGATCCCCTGCTTGCGGTACAGAAAGAGGATGGGATATTAAGATGCCTATGGGATTTGGGGATCCAACCCCACAGTGGTGGGCAATGTGGACCAGCACCTCACACCTGGGTGCACAGAAAAGCTGAAGCACCTGCAGAGTTTCTAAGGAAGCAATGGCTGGGCAGCACCTCTATTTGCTTGTGTATTTGAGGAATATTTCCCTAAATACATCTTTGAGACATTTCTTTTCTTAACAGGATATGTACCGGCAACCCTGTGAGCGTAGGTAAGCTAATGAAGCAGTCCTTTAATTTCCTTACGAGTCTTTTAAGCTTATAAGTTTCTTTATAAGCTGAGTTTTAGCTGCTCTGGGAGTGACTGAGCCTGTTTTTCTCCCACAGCTGTGGTCAGCGGCGGTGGCACTGTTGGGGAGTGCCGATCCCTATCTGGAATTGGAGGCAAATATGCCGTCAAGACAGGAGGGGCTGGYGCGGGGTTAGGGGTGGTCTCCTCCTTTGGCGTCAGCAGCGCTGGCTTTAGCACCCGGAGCGTAGATTGTCTCCCCAGGGTGGGGGGCGGATTTGGGGCAAGGAGCGCGGTCAGCTGTGTGGGGCGAGAAGTCATCTCCGGCGCGGAGGGGGTGCAATGCGCCACTGGCGTGGGCAACCTGGGGAACGTCGTGTGTGCTGGCGTGGAGCAGTGCAGCCCGGGAGCCGTCATCATTCCCGGAGCAGGGGTCTGCAGCACCGGGAGCAGGTACAGCACAGCTGTGCGCGTGGTCAGAACAACCCGGTAGAGACCAGAGGACAACACCACATCATATTTTAAAATAATCAGCATTTCTGCAATAAAACAGTATTCCCCTTCCTTCTGACAGCTATAGGGATCACACAACCATGCGCTGCCCATGCCCACACAATTAGGCTAGTTGCTCTGCCGAAAACTCTTTGCATGATCAAAAGCCACCTTCTCTTGCATGTCCTTCTTAGGGGAAACTTACCCCCACGGTCTCAGCCAGGCGAGATTTTCATTTCAGAGAGTCCATACCTGTCTTCACACATCATCTTGGCTCTTAAATGAGTCTTCTCTGCTTGACCCCTTTTCAGCAGGGATTTCTTTTCCCTAATGCGGCTATTGCAAAAGGATGAAAAATTTGGTCATCCCAACTTCAGAAAGAGAAGCCACATTTTAATTGTCCGAGATGGAGCTGCAGCTATTATTTAACTTCTTTAATGACACCAGAAAATCCAATTTTTCCTGTTTACGAGAGGGTTGGTAATGCTTATGTAAATTGGTCCAAGTTGCTACACCAGGTTTGGTAGAGCAGATTTTAATTACACACCGACGAGCACCTTATATTTCTGTAGTTAAATGCATGCGTTGTTTTTCCTGTGTGTGTACTAGATAGACGGATTTAATGCTTTTAATGTGTAAGTGAACAGAGTTGATTATCCTTCGCTTACTCCAAACTTTCAGCTGTACCTTCAATAAACTACATGCATAATTCATGCTTTGCTTCACGGGTTTTATTTCCCTCCCTGACATTACAAAAGCATAGATATTTTCTCAAACATGAATCTCCAAATGGGCGGGGTTGGTAGCTTCCAAGAAGTGAAGTTTTAACAAAGTTTTTTTGAGAATTTGTCTGCTCTCCTTCCTGATGCACTTTTGCATACCTTTATTCCATCCAGAGATTAGTGTGGCCACAAGGAAGTCTGGAAACGCAGTGTAAACCAGGATATTTAACCGCTCGTGGGATGTGCAGCTCACTTGGGATCTCTCACRCTGTCTGGGATCTCTGGAGGCAGAACAAAAAAAGCAGCCAGGCCCTTGTTTAAAGAAATCAGTGAGAACCAGCTCAGATAGTAACAAAAAGAAAATAATACCCACACCCCACCCAAGAAACCCTCTCACAAGAGTAGGCTAATTTTAAAAGAAAGCAGGAGAAAAGTCTACCTTCCCAAAATGCAGCACCAGGGCCTTTCTTCCTCAAATGCCCCACCTTCCTTAAAACAACATGAACTTACATGAAGAGCAGAGTCTGTAGGATGTGCCTGGATGTCCCCCTCCAACACCGCTTGCAGGGAGGGGAAAACCCTCTCCCATCATTTTAGGAGACTGAAGTTTAGGTGAGATGAGGTTGCCCCCTCCCTTTTCTCTGCGAGGGTCCCCAGCTTCCAAGGGACGGTGACCCACTGAAAGGTCTCTATAACATAGCTGGGAAGGGCTTGCCACGGTGGCACTCATCACAGCTGGACGCACAGCTGGATGCCAGGAAAACCAGCCGGCCCTGCCGGCTTCTTCCCTCCCACGGCTCGCCTGGGCACAGCCGAAAGCCCCTGAGACAACTTCGCTCTGAATTGCCCTTTGGAGAAATCTGTCTCTCCTCACCCAGTCTGGAAGCAGCACAGGGTGCGGGCAGGTTAATTTACCCCATGAAAGGTACACCGAGGACCGGGTGTTGTAATTTATTCCCCAACGTCCCACTCCGCTTCCTAGACTTCACTGCTGACTCACGGCTTGTCTGCCCCAACCTCTCCATGGCTGGAGGATGAGTTCAACCACCCTGCCAGGCTCGGTCTGTCCACGCCGGTGTGATGGTGATGAACCCACCACTTGTTCCCACTGGTTGAGCATCCGCCTCTGCTTCTCTCCCGGCACAGAGGCTGTGCTGAGCAYGGCGGATTCAGGCTCCCCATGTCCGCAGTGCTTTTCTGATGGAAAGCAAGATGGTTTATTGGATGTGATCTGCAGGTAGCAGATCCCTAATTATTTTTTAATAAATGACATGCCTTAGCAACACTGTCTGGGCTGGGGGGTGGTGAAATCCAAATGGACCAGCCCTTGCTGAGGAGGCAAAACCCACCCACCTAAAAGAGGATGTTTTTCAAAAGGTTATCTTCATCTTTTCTATCTCAATGCATACAACTTGGACTTCATCTCATTTGTATGTAAATAACAAGAAGAAACACCCAAACAAGAAGCTCCCATTGCCCCAACAGCTCATAATTTATGTTCATCTCCTCCCTACAAAACAATACCTGCACACCAATAACCAGCCGGCTCCCCAGGGTACCAAAGCAGCCCAGCAGCTCTTGCATTTCTGGGAGAATACCTTTAATCATCCCTGCCCTTCTCAACCCCCGAGTATTGCAAAACCCATGTTTTCTGCTGCCTACTTGAAAACGTTCATGTAGATCAGGCCATTTTGGAGAAAAAAGGCCAGGAACAAGTTTCTTGGGACAGTTGGGGGCCAAATCCTGCTCAGTGTCGCTCCGGACATGCCCCTTTGTAGATCGACAGAGTCTAGTTGAGTTGATCCAAACTGACAGATGCAAAAGGCCACATCTGCCTCTGGGTATGGAGCCCACAAACCCCAGCTCCTCCACACAATAAACCAGCCYGGTAAAGAAATGGTGCATTTTTCACCCAGCCTTTGCATCGCTCACATACCTTGTGGACAGTGGGCTGAAGGAAGAAGAGTGTGGGAGTCTAAAATGACAATTCCCTCTTTCTTGTTGGCAGCCCCACCTTTAATCCCATTATATTCATTCAGCTCTAATATCTGATCCGAACCTGTTTGTCAGCTTCAGGACAATCTGCCTTTACTGGGGTCAAGAAAGCATGAAGACAATCTCATTTTCCCATCGCACCCGGGCTTTGAATTTTATGCAAATAATCAAGGCAATAGATGTTCATGAATTTCGGGTGACATCCCAGGCAGATTCAGTCCAAGATCTTCCAAAGAGAAGCAAGCCAACCTGTACCAACCGGGAACTTYGCACTGCAATGGGAAATTCTATTTTGAGTGACCCAACTCTCCCGGTTTGAGCCAGCCTGGCAGCATTTCTCCAAGGATGATCAGATATTTGGTCTTCTGTATTCAGTTGAACATGAAGCACCTGCTTAATTTTTCTTCCAGAGACGCCAGTGGGATTTTTAGCTCATACTTAATGGTTTTGTAGCACTGGGGCACATGAATGTATTTCAAAGGGCAGGTAGAGTCCTGTCCTGCAAATATGTTTAAGCTCCAGTCATGTGCACAGCACGGGAAATGCCACCAGGACAGCAACATGCTGAAAACGAACTGAGCTCTTAAATACCAAGAATAAAATACTCTAAACATTGCAGTTCCACAAAGTCTGAGATGCCAGAAAACGTCACCACACCCTACTGAATTTGCTCTTTTTCCCAGGGACTCCAGGAAGTTAAAGAAGAAGAATTTGTGGGAGTATTTTTCATGCTGGTTAAATCTTTGCTTTTGGCAACATTTTGAACAGAAAGGTTCAAAGGTCTTTAAAAGAAATCACAGCTGTAAAGAGCTAGAAACTCAAGACTGATTACATCTTAATGTTAACATGCAAATAATACCGTTTCACAAAGCTGGGCAAAGTGTTTCTCAGAAAATCTGCCTCTTTCATTGAAATGCTTTTTTGATCAAGATGAAAATGCATCGATCACATCATCAGTTGGCTGGAGATGTTGCAACGGCAGCCTCTGGGTGGGATGGAGTTGTCCTCTGGAGATGCCAATATCTCTAGAAAGGAAGCCTGAGAAACCTGCCATAGACTAAATACCTAATACTAAATGGCCAAAATTTGAGGTGACATTTAAATATAGTGCCTCAGAGGAAAATCATGGATCAGGACCTCTTTGCGCTTGTCAGCTCAAAAAGACRGTCTCTGCCTAACTAGCGTGAACAGGCAGACTGGATAAATTAGAGCCCTGAAAGAGATGTCAGGCTTCACGAACATCACACCCACACTCTGCCTTCAGGTGAAGAAGCCCTGTGAAATATTTTTGTTCAGATTTAGCCATTTTATTCTCACTGCCTTTCACTCGTTAATTCAGAGGACCCTCCACTAAGCTCTATACTGATCTACYGCATCTTATAAGTAGCATAGGGATATCCGGGTAGCTATTTCTCWTTTTTCACCCTTCTTTCTTTCTTTTCTTTTGCTTTGCAGCTTGGAAATAAAATAATACATCTCTGCAAGCATACAGAGGCTTTGCACTAAGGCTGAGCTCTCCCTGCCAAAAATCAGGGAGTTAGGTAACTCTTCTAGCTGAGMAGATTCGCACCGGCCCCAATAGGTGTGTTTGAGTGCAATCAGTGTTTAACAAGTTTCAATAAGACAACTGGCTGCCTGGCACGTCAAAACCATGAAGGCAATAAATTGATCACTGGACTTCCATGCAACCAAGCCCAGATCCCCAGAGGGATAAAAAGGGCATCCCGCACTCCCTTCCATCAGAGAGCTGCACTCTCTCAGTTTGCTGCTTCTCGCCAGTGCTGGGCTGTTATCTTCTGCTGCAATGAACCGGCAAACTTACAGCACGAGAGCGGGAGGTGGAGGCAGATCTTACAGCGCTGCCTCAGCTATTATTCCAGGTGGCAACAGGGCTGGCTTTAGTTCGATGTCTGTGGCACGATCTGGAGGAGGTGGAGGTGGTTTTGGAAGGTTCATCGGAGGATGTGGAGGTGGTGGTGGCGGTTTTGGCAGCAGGAGCCTCTACAACCTTGGTGGTAGCAAGAGGATATCCATCGGTGTTGGAAGCAGCTTCCGAGCTGCTTTTGGGAGTGGAGCTGGTGGTGGCTCTGGCCTGGGAGGTGGTGGTGGTGGTGGCAGAGCTGGTGGCAGTCTTGGACTTGGTCTTGGTGGTGGAGGTGGTGGATATGACTTTGGTGGCGGTGCTGGTGGGCTTGGCTTTGGTGGTGGAGGGTTTGGCTTTGGTGGAGTAGGGGGACTGGGAGGATTCAGTGGAGGGCTGGGTGGTGGCAGGAACCCAGTGGGGTTTGGTGGTGGCCCACCTGGAGTTGGTACAATCCAAGAAGTGACTGTCAACCAGAGTCTCCTGGCACCGCTGAACCTGGAGATAGATCCAAACATCCATCAGGTGCGAAAAGACGAGAAGGAGCAAATCAAGACCCTCAACAACAAGTTTGCTTCTTTCATTGACAAGGTGAGACTTCATCAAGTGCTGTGGAATCGTGACAGAGAGGGAGTGAGACAGTCTTGTAGCTACAAAAATATGACTTCATAGATCTACAGTCTATTGCATATTTCCTATCTGCATGTCTTCCTTAAAGTAATAAAAAACCCCATTCTTCTAAACAGTTACAAGGCAGAAAACTAGACTAGAAACTAGTAATAAGAGGATTAGATCCAGGGTTTGTGCCTGAGAAATAAGATATATTAGCTCAAATGGAGTAAGCCAGTTTCAGGTCCAGACCTAGCTGCTTAACCCAGCTCTCTCTGCGGGGAATCACAGCAGACGTGTTAGTCCTTATTGCTTTATTGCCTGCAAGCTAAAGTGCTTTTTATATTGACTCAACTTAAGTCCTTCCTTGGCTTTTACTTGGGTAAATATGTAGCATACATGAGCAAAAGGAAAGGCAATTAAGTACTTGTCTTTTAACCTGTAGTACTCAGATCTTAGCTTTAATGAAGGAAGATAAATATCTCTTACAAAGAAAGAAAAACCAAAGGATGGTAAAGAAAGCAAGTGATGAAAGAGCTGAACCCACATTTTCCAATGATTGCTCATTGGCTTGCTAAATTAAATTGTGTCTAAAGAGAACTGTCCACTGAGGGCAGATTTGCTTTGCTACTGGATGGGCTAACATAGCCCTAGATAATCTGGAGGATATTCACAGATGGATTTAATACTCTTGGTTTGGGATTTCCTTGGTTTGTGCTATGCGTCAGTCCCAGTTACTGATTATTGGCCATCAGCATGCTTACAGGTATCTTCTGCTAAGCCTCTTCTACTTCCCAATGCTCAGGTTCGCTTCCTGGAGCAGCAGAACAAGGTGCTTGAGACCAAATGGACCCTCCTGCAGGAGCAGGGTCAAAAAACCAACTCAGGCAAAAACAACCTGGACCCACTCTTTGAGGCTTACATCAACAACTTGAAACGGCAGCTGGCCAACCTGCTCAGCGAGAGAGGACGCATGGACGGGGAGCTGAAGAACATGCAAGACGTCGTTGAGGATTTCAAGAACAAGTGAGTGCCTGCTAGCGGCACATCCAGGCACCCTGGGGTGAAATGGGATGCAAATGGTTCAGCTTAGCATTAGGCAGTAGGATTAATCTCACTTAAATTAAATTTAGCCTTCTGAAAGTCAAACATCTAGCCTGAGATATTCATCAAACTTTCTACAGGAAAGGGGAAAAAAAGTATCTCCAGTCTGTGCTCTAGCCTGTAACATAGTACCTAACTAATCCCCCTCTAATACACCACTCCTGTGAGGTATGTCTCCCTGCAGAACCCCTGTCTTCCTCGACAGCAGCAGAAAGGTGGTCCATCAACATTTTTCCAATCAGAAAATGCAGATTCAGCCAGGACACAACAACTTGTGATGACACTTGCAAGGGAAAATAATCTAAAACAGCTTTACCCTCCTTGTTCTGTCTGCATTACATCAAAATGTCATTTCAACCCTCTGAGAAATGGGATTCTCACAAATTTGAGCTGGGCAGTTTCCAGAAGGTTGATTTGGAAAYGCCATATCCAGACCAGATAACCTTGCAGTCCTACCTGTACAACTTTTCTGCTTACCGAGGTATGATCCAGCACATCTTTCCCTTTATCCCTGCAGATATGAAGAGGAAATCAACCGACGCACAGCAGCAGAGAATGAATTTGTGGTGCTGAAGAAGGTGGGTGGGACAGGAGATGTTATGGATGCTGAGCTAACCGTAACCATTGTGCAGGCCRGGAATGTCCTAAAGGGTGGGAGATCTCATGGAGCTGCATCCTCATCCTTTAAAAGCTGTCATTTGGATTGTGGTTTTGAGGGAAAGGAATGGAGGGGCTTGGAGGATGCAAGYAAATTCTTTTCCCACTCCCGTCCCACAGCATACACACATGCTTGCCTGGGCAAAACAGACCATGTAGAAGCAAAGATGGTCAGTAGTGCCAGGAAACCCAGGTACCAAGGCCAAATGGCCTGCACGCCGCTCCTTATCCACTAACAAAGTTACACCCAGCACTTCTTTTGGCCAAGAGATGTCCTCTTGGTGCTCTTCTGGGGGGATGTGCCAAGCACAGCTTCTCCAGTCAGGCAGCACCATGGCAGCAGTGAAAGGGGCAGCCTCATCTCCAGGCTTGGCCAGTTCTTGGCTGAGCTAAAGAAGAGGTACCAGGTGCTGCAGATGTCCCCATCGTTGCTCTTTTCCAGGATGTGGATGCTGCTTACATGAATAAGGTGGAGCTGGAGGCCAAGGTGGATGCCCTGACCGATGAACTCAGTTTCCTCCGAGCCCTCTATGATGCGGTACAGACACCCTCCTCCCCTGATTTCTGTCCTGTTGTCACCCCCTGGACAGTGCCATCATTCATGGCATTTGAAAAGGTAAGGGCAGCTGGCTGGGATCCTGTGTGCTTCCTCGCAGGAGCTGGCTCAGCTCAGTGCACAAGTGTCCGACACCGCTGTCATTCTGTCAATGGACAACAACCGGGACCTGGACCTCAGCAGCATCATAGCTGAAGTCAAAGCTCAGTACGAAGACATTGCTAACAGGAGCCGGGCCGAGGCGGAGGCTTGGTACCAAACCAAGGTGAACAGACCCATAAGTGCCATGGATGCATTTCTGGGGAAAATTACTGATGTCCCTATATGAGGCTGTTTGAGCCACATCTTGTCCAMCTGGACATCTCAGATGGTTTACTCTTCCTTCTGAACAGTTCGAGGAGCTGCAGGCCATGGCTGGGAAGCGTGGGGACGACGTGCGCAAYACGAAGGGGGAAATCTCTGAGCTCAACCGGCTGATCCAGAGGATCCGGTCAGAGATAGAGAACACAAGGAACCAGGTAGGAATGGCAAAAGGAATCCACAGAGCCCCATTCTGCAGTCCCTTAGCACCACAGCTCTGCTTTGCTGATCGGGGACTTTAGCAGCCACAGAGTATGATGTACCTCATTAAACGTGTTGAACTCCCTCCTGAAAAAGGTACCATGCTGTAACGCATATTAAATCATTCTTGCCAGGCTGGCATTTCAACTCCAGCAATGTTAGCTATGGATGAATGACCTCAGTCATAACCTTYTTCATTAACACCCCAACCAGAATGGTTTTCTTCCTTGAGTGACTCTTACCCAAAAAGAAAAGCGGCGTTTAGGAGTCCCAATCCCTCTTCTTGCAGTGTGCCACCCTGCAGACAGCCATCGGAGACTCTGAAGAGCGCGGGGAGCTGGCCCTCAAAGATGCCAAGGCAAAGATGATTGACCTGGAAGATGCCCTGCAGAAAGCCAAAGCTGACATGGCTCGGCAGCTCCGTGAGTACCAGGAGCTCATGAACGTCAAGCTGGCCCTGGACATCGAGATCGCGACCTACAGGAAGCTGCTGGAGGGAGAGGAGAGCAGGTGGGAGCAAAATCCCTGCAGGAATAATAGCGACTATCGCTTTGCCGCTGCCAGCAGTTGGTTCCCCTGCCTGTCTCCTTCATTTTGCTCTAACCTCCCCTTTATCTGCYCTCCAACAGGCTGAGCGGAGAGGGACTCAACCCCATCAGCTACTGTAAGTATCACAGTGCTTGTCTTGCTTTGGGCCCATTGGGAGCAGAGGCTGTGAGAGACCTTGGGAAAAGGGAGGTTTTGCCCAATATAAGACGTTCAGAGTCCTCCACCAGCATTAGTGGCTTGCACAGGGGACAGAAGTTTGGTTCAAGTCCTGTGGGTCAAAGTCCTGATGATGGTGCTTTCTGGAACTGGGTGACTGCCAAGCAGATGTCCAACCCTCTGGTTGCTTTTTCTTGTAGCTGTCATCAGCTCCAGCTCCGGCATGGCTGGTGGAGCTGGGTTAGGAGGAGGATTTGGTGGACTGAGCCTAAACGGAGGAGGCGGCGGAAGCGGTTTCGGTCTTGGAGGAGGCGGCGGAAGCGGTTTTGGTCTTGGAGGAGGCGGTGGAAGCGGTTTCGGTCTTGGAGGAGGCGGTGGAAGCGGTTTCGGTCTTGGAGGCAGCGGCGCTGGTGGAGGCTACAGCTTTGGAAGTGGAGGAGGACTTGGACTCGGGGGTGGTGGTCTCAGAGGTGGATTTGGAGGAGGCAGTGGTCTTGGCATTGCAAGYGGTCTTGGCTACGGAGGAGGTGGTGGCAGCGGTCTGAGCACCATTGGAGGGAATTTCAGCTCTGGAAGTGCAAAAGGCACCAATTCAGGTGTGAAAATCGTGTCCAAAACCTCCTCCAGCAAAAAGAGCATAAAAAGCCAAAGCCTGAAGAATACTACACAGCCCGAGTAAAACCAACACCAGACCCTCCCCAAAACCATCACTCCCACATTGCTCCTGCATTACTCCTGTATCACTCCTGCACACCACCATCCCCTCCACCCACCTCTGTCCCGGCTCCTCGCACCGTAGTTCTTAAGCATTTGGATCACAGTTCAAGAAAAGCAGCGGAGCACATGTTAACCAGATCTCTCAAAGTACCTGAAACAGGATTAAAAGGAAAACATGGGCCTAAGTGATTTTCTGAATGGGGAATTGGTTTTTTTTGTTTGTTTGTTTTTAATGAGGCTGAGCAGCTTGTTTGTAATTGTGGCTAGCTGACAGCCATCAGCTAAGACAGATCAAATAGCAGTGAAGATGCAATAACTTGAGTTTTTAGCTCAGTTCTGGCCCACAGAAGCTCAGGGATGGGCTGGGAACCTGGCTTCAGTTCAGCCTGCTTCGCCTTCACTGCTGGGATGAACCAAACTTGGTCACAATAGGGGGATAAAATCCATAARGGATATTTTAAGAGGGGCCCCGCGCTTGCAAACCACTGCCTGGGATCTTTCAGCAACCTCCTGGGGTATTTCTACATAGCAGAGAAATAACCCACATCTCTGATAMAGTTGAGTTGCTTAACTTGAAAAAACTGCCTGGAGGACCATGTCCACACTGCTCCTGGGGTTATTTCAGCATCTCCACTATGTGTGGGGTTCTCTGCCAAAAGAAAGACATTTGGTAAACTGAAAAGTGCAGTCAGGTTTCAGCCCAGCACATGTGGAATGAGGCAATCGGGAGCAGGAGCCCAAAGGCACACTAGTGTCCAAAATCTACTTTCCCCTTTCTGATGGAATTTATCCCCCTAGCCTTCCACCATGTCTTTTTATTTTTGTGAACGTACCATTAAAAAAGAAAATTGCAGCTTTTTCTACTTCAATGATAGTGATATGATGCTGTGTTTTCCTTCCTCTCTCTTTTTGGAACGTGTCCGATAAAACTGGATTGTAATTTATTTGTTCCTACATCTTTTTACTCTAAAGCAGAACCAGTAGAGGAAATATTGCCAACCTTCAGCAGAGCGCGCTGGAGGAGGCTCTTGCTTTACTTTGGGGGAAAGGTTTCAAAATTCTGATAAAATTATAATGAAAAGCTTGAAATGAGTTGTCCCACAGCAAATTGAAGAATTGGAGAAAAGAGGAGGAGGAGGGTGGTGGTTTATCCATTAAGTGACAAAAAAATTAATCACCATTCATTTCTTAACATATGATCGGGGTTAATCCAAAAGCCTTTCTTCCACAGAAGGGAGGGTATTGCACAGCTCTGCTACCTTGGGGAAAAACCCCAAACCAGTATTTAATTTTTGCTTTCTTAAAAAGACGTAGCAAAGCCAGGCATATACAGGGCTCTGGGGGAGGACTTTATCAGGATGATCTAGATTGAGGATGGGTTTCAGTGCGCTGGAGCAGAGCAACTCACCGATGCAGCTATTTTGGTCAGCTGTCATTGCAAAAGGAGAATAAAAAAGAAAAAGGGAGAAAAAAGCCCCTCAGACAAACTCTCACACCTTATTGCATTTCAAAGAATCAGACGCTTCGCTCTTCCCTGACCTCTCAACATCCCGGTTTTACATAACTCAGTGCAGCAAATGGAAAAGAGCAAGCAAGCACAGGCCAGCCCAGCGGGTTTACAGCAGACGCTCACAACCGCTTCAGCAAAACCTCACTGAAACCCAGATGCACCAAAACATGGGAGCATCGAATCTCCCTTCACCCAGAAAATCAAAGGAGCCGCAGTAAGACAGACCAAAGTCCAGGGACAAAATCCAACTCCTCGGTCCCCGCTGTCTCAGAGGATGTTGCAGACAGAYAGGCCAAAAATCAGTGAAGGTTAAAAATAAACTCTGAGTCACCTCGATTTCGGTACTTGCCTGTGTGAACGCTGAATTACACAGCACGGGTGTGAGGAATTAATACAGCTAACGACAACCTAACCTTAACTAACCTTAAAAGTTTTGAGTGTCTTTCTTCCAGCCTGCGCTGAAAAAAAAGCAAATAACAGAGTCCAAAAGCGCTGCGCTCACAGGCAGCTGAGCTCCTGCAAACTTCTCAGCTGGCCCCGTTCCTCCTCCCTTTGCTCCGCATCCCCAGCCCACCCACTACCCCCGGCAGTGCCCTCGCCCTCCAGGCAACCCCTCTGCAGCAAATCCTGCCTCCCAAATTGACATCCTCCCTGCAGGCAACCTTCCCGTCTGAGGGGGCAAACACAGCCCACCTGCGACCCAGAGCAGCTTCAGGAGGACAGTGCACGTGAGCGACAGAAGCCAAGCAAGGAAACTGTGTGGGACTGAGAGATACTGCAAGAATTTTCCTTGTTTTGGTGCCTAAACAATCATTTGATTTACTCTTCCAAATCCTTTGTAATATTCCACTTAATTACCGTTGTCTGCAGCAACAGGCTTTCCTAGAAGAGCTGGGGAGGTAATGACTGCCTTCAACATGAATCCTTTCTCTTTGCTTTAATTAAAACATTTGCAGCCTGTGATCTGGTTCCCAGGTGTGACTTTGCATAGCTCTTTGGAAGTCAAAGGCAGGCTCCCTGCCCGACCCCCATCCACAGGATCCGGCACACAAGTGCCAATTGACATCTGCAGGCTTAGGAAAGCAAATCTCCATACATCTGCCATGCTTGTAACAAAAYTTATTTATTTTCAATATCAGCATAACCCCAGTGGTGTTATTATTGAGGTTATCTGCCGCTGTGCATCACCTGTGAAATGGGGGTTCGTTGCTTCTGGATGTGTGAGCGTGGGTGCACTCTTCCCTGCGAAACTCTGCATTTCCAGCACCCAGGAGCTTCCCATGTCTCTACTCCCGAGGCGAGAGCACCCCCTTGCTACCGCCCAGCCGTCTCCCTTTCAGCGGGAGGGTGCCTTGCAACAGCCCGTCCAACGATCGGCTTCCCGATAGCTCGCCCGAAGGCGCTGCGGGTGCCGGTGACTCACGCTATTGGCAATAAGCAGTGACAGGCGTGCTTGCAGGAGATGATAGTTGTGAGTGCTGGCTTTTTCTGATTGCAATGAGAAAATAAAAAACAATACAAAAAAAAAAMCCAAACCCTTCTGCTCAGGTTCTTTCAAGTTCCCAGACAGAGAAAACGGCAGTTGGAAACACATCAACAGAAACAAGCTATGAGATGCAGCAGATACCCTTAAGCCGCTCATTTTGGATTAAGCTCCTGTACGTGTTGCTCACGTAGCCGATTTCGAGAATCTTTGTGATTTAGCTGCTCGGGGTTTCATCTCTCTGCCTTGCGCTATTATTTTATCTGACATATAACATGACCGAGGTGGGCAGCCCTCGTGGCACAAGGATGCGGCTGGGCAGAGTCTGGTTTGCAGAAGTATTTTGGGTGGGAGGGAGGGGATATCTTCTCTTGTAACCTGTGTCCAGCTCTTCATGGACACAAGAGAAGAGGTCCCCGACTCTCCTGCCTTTACACCGTCCTAACGCACAACCCAGCCTCACCGGGGGGATTGAAGCTCCTGGGTGAGGGTTCACCCGAGAGCCTAAGAACAAGGGGCAAAGGCTATTTTAGAAAAATCTTCCTCAGGGGCTGAATGATCTCAGCAGAGTGAAGGAGGGGGTGGGAGAGAGCTGGAAGAAAAGYGAGTGAATTCCCCTTCACAGAACGTCTTGGAGAGCCAGCAATGACGTGGAAACTGCTGGTTAAATACGGGGGGGGTGGTGGAAAAAAAGTGATAAAAATACCACTTCACAGGGAGCTTTTGAACACTGAGCCTGACAAGGAGATTCAAAAGAAGAGCAATCATTTCAAGCATCTTTTTAATAACTATTTTATAAGTCTTGCAGTACTATTTAATGTAATTTGAAGTTATTTTGGAAAAGGGATTTACTTGCTGCCTTTGAAAGCCATGCTACCTAATTTCTCAGTTTCCCCTGCAATGAAGGGAGACAATTTTTTTGGTAAGATCCCAGAAAATACTACTGCGAGACAACTTCCACTCAGCTATTCTCTGCAAGCCCATGATCATTTAGATCCCTTCTCTGAAAGAAATCAAAAGAGCTGCACTGATAAGTAAAACACCTTCAGCCCCAGCCTTCCCAAGCCAGTAACAGGACATGCGCGTCCAGTCCTAGAGCTGGCAGCCTCAGAAAAGCCCCTATTTATGCTGCCCTGTTTGCTGTGCAACGTGTTAAACCCTAAACTTCACCTTGCAAAAGCTTCAGTGCAAGGAACCTTACTCAGAGTGAGCCCTTGGCTCRCCTAAGGAAAACCAGCTCCCAGGGTCTCAGGAGAATCGTGTTGCATCCTGCTCCTGAGCACAGACCTCAGCGAGTCGTCCCATTCAATTCTAATTTCATGACTCAGAGCGGCAGGCTTTGGTAGAGGGGGGAGCTCCCTCACTCCGTTACTTTCTTGCCTGCAAACAATGCATTTTTCAGCGCCTCGCTGTAGCCTAGGTGTGTTTGACAAGGCAAGTTGCTGCAAGGCACGTCAAGTTCTGAATTCCCGTGCCAAGTTTTCCAAGCAGATAAAAGAGGAGGCTCCCAAGCTCTCCCATCACAGGGGTTTCTGTCTCCATTGCCCTCTGCTCTTTTCCTGCTGCACAGCTTTTATTCACCAGCCTTTTTTTTTCCCCCTCTCCTGCTCTTTGCATTTCCAATTGAACAAACCACCATGAGTCGGATCTCTTTCAGATCATCTACTGGAGGGGGCATGAGGGGCTTTAGCTCAGGCTCTGCTATCGTAGGAGGTGGCAGTGGTACCAGAAGCAGTTTTAGCTCCGTCTCTGTCTCCAGAGTTGGAGGAGGAAGAGCCGGAGGTGGAGGAGGCTTCGGAGCTGGTGGTGGCTTCGGCAGCAGAAGTCTCTATAACCTAGGTGGAAGCAAAAGAATTTCCTACAGCTCAGTCGGTGGAGGTCTACGGAGCGGAGCCGGTGGTGGATACGGCTTTGGTGGAGGACCTGGCTTTGGTCTTGGCTATGGTGGTGGAGCAGGCGCTGGTTTTGGCTTAGGAGGAGCTGGTGGTGGTGGCGGCTATGGGCTGGGCAGTGGATTTGGGCTGGGAGGTCCCGGATTTGGTGGTCGAGGTGGCCCCGGGTTCCCTGTTTGCCCACCTGGTGGCATCCACGAAGTGACCGTCAACCAGAGCCTCCTGGCACCCCTCAAGCTGGATATCGACCCGGAAATCCAGAAGGTGCGAACACAGGAGCGGGAGCAGATCAAGACCCTCAACAACAAATTTGCCTCCTTCATCGACAAGGTGAGAGTTTGGTCTTAAACATCAACCCATGCATATTATCAGTTGCCTCGGGAAAGAACAACAGGAAGAAACTTCCTCTGGATCTAGGGGCTTGCCTGAACTAATCCCAGCCGACAAATAGCGTGGGTTTGGCTGAAAACTAAGAACTGTCTTATGTTTCCTCTTTGCAAGGATGAGTTTTTCAGCGCCTTATTTTATTGAAAAAGTAAATCCCCCTCCTCCCTGTAAAAAACATCCTGGGGGCTGGATGGATCTTCTACTGGTTGTGAAATGGCAAAGCTCTACACAACTCAATGGGATAACACCAACTTAAACCAGTAAGGTGGGCTGAGCATTTAGTGGGGGGAAAACCACCTAAAGTTGCAAATACATGCGTTTGGCCCGCTTAATAGCTCTTGAAAAATCTCACTAAACATCTTAGCTGCTTTTGATACTTTCGAGAATCCGGTACCCTAAATTAGGAAGATCCTAATAATTTCCCCCTGACTGTCCCAGCGTCTCTTGACCTTTTCTTTCTGTGTTGAATGATCCCTCCTTTTCCTGGCAGTGGGTTTTTTTGTGCATTGTTCACATGGGCTTCAGCACGTGCCTGTTTTTGTTTCTCCCCAGGTGCGCTTTTTGGAGCAGCAGAACAAAGTGCTGGAGACCAAGTGGAGCCTCCTCCAAGAGCAAGGTCACACAGTCACCAGGAAGTCCCTTGAGCCCCTTTTTGAAGCCTACATCAACAACCTCAGACGGCAGCTAGACAGTCTTATGGGAGAGAGGGGAAGGTTGGACTCTGAACTGAGGAACATGCAGGACATGGTGGAAGACTTTAAGAACAAGTAAGAAATTGTGCTCTGTAGCATAGATGATTAACAGATGGGAAAATCAGGGCAGGCGGTTCATGCTCTCCGGTGCACACCTTGTGTTTGCACTGGTTTCTTCTTCCAGTTTGCAAAATGAACATATAAAAGCAAAACTTGATCTCAGAATTACCTCTAGTTATGTCAGATTTCTTATGCGCAGGATCAGCATTTAGCACAGAATTCATGCACCCGTGGGAAGCTGCTCCGGTGTAACAGCAGTCACGGTCTGATCCCTTGAGTCTCCCAAAATAATACACCTGGAGACAGAAAAACGCATAATTCATAAGTATAATGGRCATGCAAAAAGGGAATGATACATAGCCATAAATTGCCAGCTCCAAAATTCCCCATTTATCTTTTTGCAAAGGAAATCCCAGCCTTTCCAGAGGGCCCCAGGCGACCTGCGTGCACTCGGCTTCGCTCAGCTCCCATCACGTGAAAGATGCCTAGCTATTTTCTCTGACCGTTGTCAAAGAAAATGATTTCCCTGGGGAGGCAATTAATCCCATCCTGAGATAAGGTGTCCAGTGGAGGTGGGATGAATCATTTTAAGGGCATGCCAGTTGGTGTCTGCTGACTATAAGGGACATTTAGGTGGTTGTTTTAGGCGAGGCCGTTCATTTTTAGTTGGCTGTAGTCTGGTGAGAACAATCTCTCCCTTATTCAACCATATCTGGCCAAGTGCAAATTTGAGAAAAACACCCTGGAGGCCTGAAATATATTTATATTAGATAGTTAAGCATGTGAAAAGACAGATTTTTTGGGGGGGAGGCTGGGGAGACGGCATTTAGAGCTAACAGGACTGACACAGCGTCTGCTATGTTGTACTTGGGTGCATTTCACGTCTTGATACGTATTATAGGCTTTTAGAAGTACTGATCAGGCCAAAAATGACAAATTATATTGTCTGGATTTTGGAGCTACTGCATGGGAAAGAGAACGCATTTTATTTCAAGTCTAGAGTTGGTTCCCAGTCCACTGGCTAATTTCCACTTCTTCCCATGTCCGCTCAGAGATCCATCTGCAGGGATATCTCTGCCAATATTAGTTAGAGGACTGGCACGAACCTGCCTTTAAAATCCAGGTCTTTGCCTCAACAGCCTACATGTTTTGTCTACTTTCTAGCTAAGCCCTGCCCTGATTATCTGATGAGAGGATGTTGCTCAGAGCCATAAAAAGTTCCACAGAAACACAGTATGAGGCATAATGATCTGCTCTTGCACAACCACGGCTAAAGAATCACAGCCTTTTTTTTTAATTAAATGCTGCAGTGGGTTATTCAGAGCCATTAGCATTATTATAATATCAAATATCAAACTGTTACATTATTACATATTTGTAGGCATTGCAATGCAGCTTTGTTGAAAGCCTTTTGCATAACTTTGCTTCGGGCAAAGGTCACCAAGAATACCTGCTCCTGCTTCCTACTGAAATGGGCTCTGATCCTGCACACATTTATGTATGAGCTTGACTTTAAGGGCAGTGATTAAAATCTATTAATTTTAGCTGGGACTACTCACACCATGGAGTCTTGCAGGCTCAGAGTCAGTAATCATTTGCTCTGCATCTGCTCTGGACTGTAAACAGGTGGGAGTAAGGAATATATCTGTGAACCACAACTAATGATTTGGGACTGGAGTGGTCCCATCTCTGCTTCCCATGCTGGCTTTGCTCTTCATTTCCACCAAAACCCTCTCACTCTTATCCTAACAGATATGAAGATGAGATCAACCGGCGCACTGGTGCAGAGAACGAGTTTGTGGTCCTCAAGAAGGTGAATGAACTGGGAGTTATGGGACGGACAATGAAATTAACTCAGCATGCACAGAGTTCAAGCAAAGCTGATGGGAGCTGGGGTCCTCCAACCTCATGGTCCAACCCCTCAGGCTGGGTCCTCCTGAGGCCACGAATGGGCATAACCTTCTCCATGCTGATGGAGCTGTTTTCTGAAGATAGCTCCTCCGGTTGCAGTTGCAAACCATCTGGCCTCTTGTGGCTCAGTTCAACTCTGTCTTGGGTCACATCCCCATGAGTCAGAGCTTTGCCTTCTGCCCAAGAACCTGGTTCTGGCTCACAGTAAATGTCCAACATTACATTAAAAAAACCAACAACCTTGATCATAGCAATATAAAAACAAGCCTAAAGAATAACAGACCTGGAAGCAGAGAGATGGTCCCACGGGTGTCCTGAAGCCCCTTTGCTTGTGGTTTCATCAGAAGTCTTTGGTTTTCTTTTCTTTAGGATGTGGATGGTGCTTATATGAACAAGGTTGAACTGCAGGCCAAAGCAGATGCACTGGCAGATGAAATTAACTTCCTGAGAGCTCTCTACGAAGCGGTAAGCAGTCAGCTCTCCCCACAATAGCATCCTCCACAGCTACCTGCCGTACAGCTCTCCATGCCAAGGAGCTCCGGCCACCATGCTCAGTGCTGTACAGCAGTAAAAGAGAAGGTGGTCACTGCCTTTTTGAAATTATAATGCAGGCATAAAATAGAAAAGGGTAGATTGTTAGAGACAGAGCAGGGGGAAATGCAAGAAAATGGCTTGCCGGAGAGGGCTCCCAAGCCACCTTTTGTCTGCATGGTTTCCACCCCAGATGCCACACCATTAACTTAATTTTTTGCATCTTCTGCAGGAATTGTCCCAGATGCAGCAGCAAGTATCCGACACCTCCGTGGTCCTGTCCATGGACAACAACCGTAACTTGGACCTCAACAGCATCATTGCAGAGGTCAAAGCGCAGTACGAGGACATCGCCAACCGGAGCCGGGCTGAGGCTGAGGCTTGGTACCAAAACAAGGTGGGTAACCAGAATGACAGACTGATTTCTGTGATTCATGTGGCATCACGCTAGCTGATGGGAGGCAGGACTAACAGAGGAAGGATCACAGCATTACACCAGAGATTAATTTATTTTCTATGCGTGTTGCAATAGGCTCTTGTGTACAGATTCCCAGTGTTCGCTTGTGGACCGCTACTCTTGACTAGCCTTATATTCCTTGCGGTGAAACCAAGAGACAAGATGCTTAAATGCCTTGACCCTGGGCTCACAAGGAGTCACTGGTGGATCTGGCCTTAGACACAGAGCACTCCTCTTTCCCTTCCAGGTTCTTAACAGTAGGTGACAACCCATAGGTGCTCTATGCAATGCAATAGCTGCTGCCTTAGCATATATTGATAACTAACGGCAAATGCTGTTACTCCACGGGCAGGTTGCTCAGAGGAATGTTGTCCCCCACCCTTAACCTGCATCCAGACCTGCACTTTGTGCCCTGAAGTCCCCTCACCCTTCCCTGAGCCCCGTGGGTGCCTAACCAGCGTTCTCCTCCTTTCTACATATCAGTACGAGGAACTCCAGGTCTCTGCCGGGCGGCACGGCGACGACCTGCGTAACACCAAGATAGAAATTTCGGAGATCAACCGGATGGTCCAGAGGCTGCGGAACGAGATTGAGAGTGTGAAGAAACAGGTAGGAGGGGATGGTCCTGCAGAGCAGCTGCAGCTGCTGCATGGTGGAGGGCAGGTAGGAGGTGATGCTGGCCAGGCACGGCGAAAAGAGCCAGCTCTTGGCTTTGGAGCAGGGCTGGAAGGCCAGGCTTCCACCCCTGCATTAAAGAGGGCATGGCCACCTCTGTCTCTGCTCACTAGAGAAGGTCCCTCAGTGCAAGGATGGGCTGYGGTAGCTGCTTTCTTGCTGGGGAAGCAAATTGTGAGCTACTAAGCCACCCCAGCAAAGGTGTGTAGCAAAGCAAAGAGATGTAGATGTCTCTCCTTTTCTTGGGGGACAGGATTATGGCTGCAGCTCCTCAGTTACCCACCCTATGGCACCTTCCCAATGGCCCATCAGGAGCTCTCAGTGCCATGCTGGGAGCCACCAGCCAGTATCTACCATAGCAATACTCAGGAGAGCAGTTTGGGGTACCCCAAATTAAACAACTATCTGTTTTCCTTGCTTTTAGTGTGCCAACCTCCAAGCAGCCATCGCGGAGGCGGAGGAGCGCGGGGAGCTGGCCCTCAAGGATGCCAAGGCCAAACTGTCCGAGCTGGAGGATGCTCTGCAGAAGGCTAAGGCTGACCTGGCCCGGCAGCTCCGCGAGTACCAGGAGCTCATGAACGTCAAGCTGGCCCTGGACATCGAGATTGCGACCTACAGGAAGCTGTTGGAGGGAGAGGAGAGCAGGTGAGGACAAGCACATGGAACRGTTGTGTGGTGCTCTTCAGAGCAGGGCGCATCTCCTTGGGCTCAAAGAGACAGCTCACCCTAACGGGCTGGAGCACCAAGTTGGTAAAGATGTAAAAGAACACCAAGATGTAAAACAAGGGCAGAGAGAGGGATACTTAAAATTGTGAGCTTTCTAGGAAAAGATGAGTTTCTCCAGCTCTTGGAACCTGATGCACTAAGAAAAATGAGCAATATGACCTTTCACCTGTGATGCAGACATACCCCACCAGAGGATAGTCCATACTGAAGGACACGAAAGCCTAATTAGATGGTCCCAGTGGCTAATGTTATATCTTGTCTGTGCTTTGGCATTATTGCTTACTTTCCCCTTTCCCAACAGGCTTGCCGGAGAGGGAGTTGGAGCCGTGAGCGTCTGTAAGTATCTCCCCCCCTTCCACCCCTGCTCGCTCCCTGCCCGCAGCAGGGGTGGTGGTGCAGGTCCCCCCACCTTGGGCAGCTGGCAGGACCCTAAAGYGGGTGTGCACTGTGTCTCCCTGCAGCCGTGGTCAGCAGCTCGAGCGGGATGGGCTACGGCGGCGGTGGCAGCTGCCTGGGCATGGGTGGAAGTCTCGGCATGGGAGGCGGTCTCGGCATGGGAGGTGGCGGCGTCGGCTACAGCATGAGCAGCGGCGGCGGTGGCGGCAGCTTCGGAGGTGGGAGCGGAGGGTTCGGCGGGGGGCTCAGCTACGGCGGAGGCAGCACCTTCAGTTCTGGGAGCAGCCGAGGCGTCAGCTCCAGCACGGGAGGCAGCGTGAGGATCGTTTCCAAGACCACCACTAGCAAAAAGACCATCAGATAAGGATGGCAAGCACAGGGCTCCCCGCGCAGACGACGACRTGTTTCCTGCCTTCTGAAAGCAAGTGCTGCCCTACAAAATCAATGGTGTAAATAGCTGCGCTAGACCCTCTCTCCTTCCTCCGTCCTTCACCCTCCACCTTTGGGGCAGCGGGGGGAGACCAGGACCCCACTGTGAGAATCTGGAGCACCTTTGGCTAAAGCATAGGTTGTAACAGGTCACCGACAGGGCTTTGGAGAGCCGTYGTGGACGCCGGTGGTGGCCCTCTTTCAGCACAGCCCTTGCTCTTCCCTTGTTCTCCCTCTGGAGTCACTCATTTAAAGCGAAGTGGAAGCACTTTGCTGAACGGGGACAGCCACGCTCGGCCACGCACATTCGTTTCATTCGTCCTAAAACGAGGGTGACAGCCTTGTGAAACCACCAGGTCCTCAGCAATGAAAATAGCTCCAAGACGCTCTAAAAGCCTCTGCCCACAACACGTGTTACAACCTCCAAATGTTTTGTCTGCAAGTAAAGATTTTTCCAGTCCCTTCTGTTTTCTTCAGGCACCTGTGGGAAAGGTTATTGCTTTCTGTGTATATGAATTGCCACACTGATTTCTAACTCTTTGTCCTCATGGCTACAGCCTCTTCACTTCCAAGCTGTATGGTCCAATAAAGAGCATTTGTCATTTTTAAAATCTGCTGCTTTTTGGCTTTTCTTCTCTGCTGATCTGGGTATGGATGTGTGCTGTGCCCCAGCTGCAGTGGGGACTCTCTGTAGGCGGTTCATAAGAAAGGACCATTGCCTTGAGGAAAAAAACCTCAGTTATAGGACTCAGGCTCTGGGGTGGCTCTGGGACAGGCTGGGGAGCATGGAAAGAAGGGTGGGATGGACGGAGAACTGAGGCACAGGGCTGAGCCAAAAGCTGGATGAATCCCACCGCGGTGGTTAACTGCAAAGCTGCCCTTTCTGCCCGCCACTGCAGGAGTGAGAAAGGACAGGGGATTGGGAAAAGGAAGGTGATTCCCAAAGGTTTAGCTGGGATTCATGAGTTAGCAGATGTGGGGCATGGCTCAGCCTGGCTGGTAGTTAACAATGCAAACAGGAGGAAATCTTACGGCAGAGGAGCCCAGCTCTGGCATCRGCATCACAGCAAGGACACAGCGAGAACGGCATCAAACAGGGAGGGGAATGGAGCAGCCAAACATCGCCCTAAMCAGAAAGAGCAATTGGAGGGAGGGCAGCACTAGCAAAGAGGGGTGGACACAGGGCGAAGTGCCCAATATCTGCATGTGCAGTGTTTGCACATCGAGGTTTCCCTAGCACACGCAAATACCTCACTAAATATCTTGGCTGCTCCTCTGGAAGGGCTGTTTCAGGGCCTCTGCTTCATTTTGAATGAACCTGAGGTCTTCCAAGGTGCCCGCAGCACCCAGCCTCCCAATTCCCATCCAGCCCCCACAGGGAGGTTTCAAAGATCTGCCTGGACAGAGGGTTTCAGCCAGGCTCCCGTGCTGTTCCCGGGCTCCCTCCTGTGGCTCCGCGGGCATCCCCTGGCTCTTGCTCCCTGCAAGGCTGTAGGGCCAGGCRCGAATCCTGGCAGCAGCGATTGGGAAGCACGGGGCGAGGTGGGAACCCAACCGCAAAGGCAGGAGCTGGAACATGAACCAAGGGTGAGGAAAGGGGCCAGGGCAGGAGGGGAGCAGATGAGGAAGGACCCGCAGCCCATTAGGGATGCGGGTCCCAAAAGGAGACTGGTTTGTGTTCACCAACCCACCCCTCATCCCCTGCAAACTCCAACTGGGGGTGCACCCAGGCAGGACCCCAGGGAGGGAGAGGAGAGGGGGGCATCAGCCATGTCTGCAAGGCAAAAGCACCTCATGCATGGCGTGCTGGAGTGCTCACCGCAGGGAAATACCTCCGAGCTCCTGAGTCAATGGGACCCTGCACACCCATCATGCTGCGCAGAGGTGTGCGAGCACCGGACAATCCAGCATGGTGTCTCCAGCAGGTGGGGGCCCAGAGCAAGAGAAAGGCATGGTGCCACCCTGCAAGGGCTCGAAGCCCTGATGGTCCAACCGTGGGGCCACGAGTCTCCCCTCCAGCGCATGGGAAGGGGCAAGGAAATGATGGCTTTGGAAAATCGGGGCAGCCCGTTTGCACCAGAGGAGGTTTTGTGAAGGGTGAATGGGTTGGGCTTCATTCATTTAACAGTTTGCATCAGTTTTCAAGCATCTGACCATGTTTCTTAGACTGTTTTAAAGAAATAGAGTGAAGCCTGCAAAGAAGAGGCATTTGTAACAGGCAGGGCATCCCAACTGGGCTATTGTTGCTAAACTATATTTTGTCGTGTGTTTTGTTTTTTTTTTTAATTATTGAAAACGTCAAATATAAGTTTGGTTTTTTTTGTTTTTTTTTAACAGGAGTGTGCACAACACGTTGCTGTGCCATCAGCCGCATCAACACATGGGGCACCACCAACACTGAACCCCCCGTGAAACTTGTTTGTGAGCCGTGCTGCCAAGCCCTTACCCATCCCCGCAGTACCTGGGCATCCCTGCAGCCTCCGTCAGTCCGGTGCCACAGGCTGCTGTCGGGTCCTTCTCCTGCGGTCTGAGGGTGACGACACTACTGAGGCAAAAAAAGCACGGAGCAGCTATCGGTCTCTTTTCTGTTTCCACGGGAAGTGTTTTAAAAGCCCACCCTGGCACCTCTTCTCTGAGAAAGCAGACAGCAGGTGCAAAAAGTAATCTTCTAGTTACCTTCTTCTGATTTGCAGAGACCTGGAAAACTCACATATTCAAGTCAAACTTGACAAGTAATTTTAGCTGGCAACTTAAACATTAGGTGAAATATATTTTTAAAACCAACATTTAATTTCAATGTTTCCTATGGGAATGATCCTGTCTCTGGAATGCTGAAACATCTCCCCTTAACATTTCCCAAATGAAACTTTGCAGCTTTTTGATTCAAAAGCAGAATTTTCATCAAAGAAAATTATTTTGTTTTAATTTGCAAATGGTTTACACAGCCTGCAAATGAAATAAGACACGAAATGGCTGCAGGGAAGGTAACACAGGACGCAGCAAAACCAGCAGTGGAACAATATTCCCAGCTACCATCTGTGAGGCATGTTCAGTCTGAGCGTTGCTATTTAAACAGGGCAGCAATATCCCGCTGCCCAGAGCGGCTGGAGATCAGAGTCCGGCTGCACGCAATGCCAAGCGCCGTGGGACAGCAGCGGGGACCTCCGGGCTCACGTGCAGCGCAATATCCACTGCATGGTAAATAAACACGAGGCCCCATAAAATTGGTGCACCGTGACTGGATACACTTTCCAGGACACATGAATAATCCTTGTTTATCTTACCGGCTCTGAGAATAGCATTGTGCGGATCCAGTTTATTTTAATAGGGAGAAATTAAACTTCACACAAGTGCTACGGCTCTTTGCAAGGAAACTTGAACCAGGAGCAGCGCTCGGTGCAGGATGGAGCTGAGGGACATGCCACGTGCAGGCACAGAGCTGATCCAAAATAATGGGACTTGCCAGCAACACTGCTTCCAGGGCTCGGTTTTCTTTATCGGGAAAAAAGACATACCCTGGGGCCATGAGAAAGGAYGAGATGCTACAATACTGCTGCGATAACCTTCAGTGTTGAAAGATCTTGCTTTCCACGTGGAGCTCGGTGGAGATCACAGCCCCAGCAGCCCTACTCAGGGATTAAAGATAGGCTCAGAAAGCATTACAACGCAATTTGGGATATTTAGGTTTCTTCGGGTACCACCATCTAAGCACCAGTATTGCATGCAGAATAGGATAAAGGAGGTATCAGCTAATACCCACCTAAGGTCAGAGGCACTTTCAAGATGCCACAAGCCATCGGGGGAAATGAGACCTCCCCACTCTGTACAAAGCATCTGGCAACAACAGCAATAATGAAGGCAAAGTTATTCCAAAACCATGGGCTGTATCGGTCTCTCTGTGCTAGCACAGAAAACAATTATCTGGAGAAAGCAGGTCACACCTACACTTCAAAGTCATCTAGTAGTTATAGCTGACTGGCCTCCAGATACTGCTGGGAACAGGCTCAAAGGACTACAACACCCATCACGGGGCAACACCTATGGGAAAGCTTCTGAGGAGTTCATCCTAATTCATCCCTTCAGGAAATGAGATTCACGGACACTCGCCTCCTGCTCAGGAGGTCTCTCAGAGGTCCCCATCCCCGCAGCACAGGGATGCTGTGAGTTGTGTGGTCCTCCATGGAAAAAGCTCAGGGTGACCAGCAGGACTTCATTAACTTGGGATGAAATAGTAAATTATGGTCAAAATGAGTAGGGTTTGAATTTAGGTTAGCAGCCCAAGTTTAACCCAAAGGCTTTAATTTAAGCAATTAACCTAAATTACAGCCTTGACTTTACTGATAATTAAACTGAGATTAGGTAGCACAGGTGAACCAACCCAAGTTAGTAAGACACACTCTTATTTCACAAATATGTGTATTTTTGCAAACAGAACACACAGAGGCACTTCTAAAAATTTCAGCCTTGTCTGAGAAAGGGCATCCATCATCAGATGAAGGCTTCTGAGGCGGATGCTGGAGAGGAGCAGCGGTGCAGAGAGATGGAGAGGAAGTGATGAAAAGCTGTTGGAGGTATCCCTTGTTCACTGGCTGGGTACACAGAAAATGGTTCAAATTTCTCACTAAAGGGGCTGGAGTTGCGTTTATTGCCCTGATAGAGTCAGAACTCACTTTCCTAATCTCAAAGGAGAGTTATTACCTTGATATCAGCATGATGCCAGAACCAAACTCAGCCAAGATTTTACTGCCAGGTTTACAGCATGGTGTAAAGGGATCTCCTGCCTCTTGGTCTGGGACTTGCACCCGCTACTGCCTGCCCCCTCTGCTCAGCCTGGTAGGAAGAAATGAGGAGGGGAAGGGAAGAAAAAGGCTTCGGAGCCTGCTCAACCTCGCAGATGGCCTCTGCCTCATCAGGGGGGCTCTCACCAGGTGGAACCTGCCCAAACACAGCTCCCTTTGATTAGGAGGAAAAACTACAGAGCAGCTTGAGTGAGCAAAAGCATTATCCTCTGGTGGAGGAGAAAAAGTCTGTATCGGAGCAAGCTATCTGCATCAGAGCAGCAAATTCATTACAAGCCTGGAGCTGCAGGGTGCACAGGAGACACTCCCCCAGGAGCTACCTGGAAACCCTGTGTTCATCAACAGAGCAGGGTGGGGGCCCCCCTTGCCATCACCCCATACCCCAAACCTGTAGCTACAGCTCCTTGTGCTCACAGTTCTGCCTTTTGTAATTACCTCTCAAATTCCTTCCAGATGAGTGGCAACCGCATCACCTCCACCCTAGTGCAAATGTGAAATGGAAAGAAATTAATTTCTTTTTACTTGGTTGGAGGAGTTGTCTTATTACTATTATTAACAATGGACTCCAACACAGTTGGCGTATTCTTTAGCCAAAAAAGACAAGTTTCATATGTAAAAGGAGCCTGAGGGGAAAAAGGAAAGTACTGACGCATCACGCTGTTAGTAACCAAGGGTGGGTTTCAGCCTGGCTAACTCTGCACACTCTGAGTCAGCCACTTGGTCTACCCACGTAGTGTTGGTGAAGGTGGAAAGCCATCTTCAGGGGCCTCTCCGTCCATCTACCTTAGGATGGGAGAATCTGCCATTTGGTGGTGATCTCCACTGACTACACAAGAATACAGAAAAGCTTTCGGAGAGTCAAAGTTACGTGAGATGGATAGCACCCAAGAGAGCAATTCCCAAAGGAGCCATAGGCATTTAAGAAGGCTGCACCTGCCTTTGAGTATCTTGCTATCTGGGACTTGCATCTATATGAATCAAGCACGCTATGTGGGGGGGGGAATCAATCTCATGCATTCAAGTCATGACATCCGTCAATTGGTGGGCAAAACCCTAAGGCTGATCAATAATCCACTGCCTTTCAGATGCAGACCTGTTGGTTGCAATCCGTTTACTTCCAGTTCCCCTGGGTGCAAACGTGCAGACAGTCAGACCCAATGAGACGGCCCCGCTGGGCAAAAATTGCAGGATTAAGCCCTTCCTTACAATAAAAGCTCAGTCTTGTAATAGACACCAAAATAAACTAACAATTGCTATTTATTCCCCGCTTCATTTAAAAACTCAATTGCAAACGCAATCCCTCTGAAAGAAAGCAGCTGGGGAAACAACAGGGACACAAAGTATTTCTGGGAGTTTCCTTTACCCTTGCAAGACAGGGGCAGATCGAAGCACAACACCCCTCCACCGTGGTGATTCCTCAATATTACGTTATCCCTGTACTGCAGCCAGCAGCTGCTCAGACTCGCAGACAACACAAGAGGAAGCTGTTTCGGGGGGATGCGTTCGCAAGTTCACTCTCTTGTATAAATAAATTATGTATGAATCATCTTTTCCTGAACAACCCGAAACACAATGAGGGCCAGAAACACTTGCTGTCCCTCAAAATGAATTATTTTTCACATTTTTCTATTCGACTTGTTACTCAAACTGCCTGCCATGCTAAATGCAAAGCAAAGGGCTGCGTTGGTACCTGCGGCTGAGAAAGATCCAGGATATCTTACTGTGTCCAGACTGCTGTGGATCTGGGCAGAGGAAATCCCGTAGAGCACTTTCCTAGTGGATTCAAGCAGGCAGGATGACACTTTCAGATGTGCAGTGCTGAAAGAGCTGATTAAATCTTGGGGAAACTACATCGTGTTTATAAACTGTGAGTTGGGAACAGCCCCCGAGCACTCCATTTCCATAGAGGCAGTGGATTCAAAGCAGTTCCCATTCCCACAATCTTTCCTCCTTTTTTTTTTTTGTTTTGGTTTTTTTTGTTGTTTTGTTTTGTTTGTTTGTTTCCATCCTGCTAAAATACCAAAGTCCAAATCTTTGAAGCCGAGGTACTAGCACAACTATTTGTGATAGAGCTCAGTGGCAGCTGTCAAAATCCACACGTGAAAAAAGACCTTGTCAAAACATTTCATTTTCATTCTTGTATTTTTTTTTCGTGACAGAAGAATAAGTCTGCAGAAGCAGGATTTTCAGAAGAGATCAGCTCAGGGAGCTGAGCCTTTATAGGGATGGAAGCAAAACTATTTCTGCAGATATATTGTGGTGGCATAGAGGGGACCATGCAGTACATATCACAAAAACCCAGGATAGAACAATTTACTGCAGGGCTTGCTGTAAAGCACTGCTCTGCCCAACACAGATCCCTTTCCTAAAACACAAGGGACTGTAACTTTTCAAAGCCCTGCTTGTGAACAGAAAAGGGGCGAAAGCAATCCTGAGGGATGAAGTTTTCGAATGAGAGAGGTGTTGAGTGACAGGCATTTTGAACGGTGTTTTCCTCCCTGTGCCCAACGTGACTCATTGCAACTTTCAAACGCTTTGATATGGCAAAGAGTCTGGCTGTCTACAAAGACGGCAGAAGGCGACAGTTATTCCCAAACAATACCACTGTTGCTCAGAACCTGGCTATATTATTTCAGAAGGGCGTGTGTGTGGAGTGAGTTCACTCTCCAGAATGCTGTTGGACATGCCAAGCCTAATTAATCAGAAAGATGATCCACCTCATCAAACCCATCCCAGTCTCATACATGCATAAAAGGGCTCTCCTGAGCCCGTGGAGAGCACAGGTTCATCTTTCTCCTTTCCCTCCTACTCCTTGCTCCAGGCCAGCACCTTTGCTCCTTTATTCTTGCTGTAGCATCCATCCCAATCCAAAAACCAGCAATGTCTCGCCAGTCCACCGTGAGGATTCAGAGGGGAAGAAGTGGCTTCAGCGCTGCTTCGGCCATCGTCCCAAACACCTGCCGCACCAGCTTCAGTTCACGCTCTGTCACCCGGGTCGGAAACTGCAATGCTGGCAGCGGGTTTGCTAGGGTTGGTGGTGGCTTTGGAAGCAAAAGCCTCTACAACGTTGGTGGATGCAAGAGGATCTCTGTGGCTGGAAGGGGTGGTAGCTTCTATGGATCTGCAGGTTTTGGTGGTGGCGCTGGTAGCATGTATGGTGGTGGCTTTGGCATGCCAGCTAACCTTGGCTATGGATATGGTGCATTTGGTGGTGGCATGGGTGGCCCTGGATTCCCAGCTGGGGGCATCCACGAAGTTTCCATCAACCAGAGCCTTCTGAAACCTCTCAACTTGGAGATTGACCCCAGCATCCAAAGGATCCGAAAGGAGGAGAAGGAACAAATCAAAACCCTCAACAACAAATTTGCCTCCTTCATTGACAAGGTGAGACGTGAGCTTCCCTAAATAGCTTGTCCTGATTTTTTTGATGGACACTCTCTTCTTAACTACTTTATAAACACATAAGCTGATCAGGAAGGAATAGAAGTGAGGAATGAGACTGGAAGATGCCCAGTCCCCGGAAACTCCAGGGAACGGTACCTGCTACATAGWGGTTGCTATGAATTAATCATCCAGTATTCGAGGTCCTCCTCATTTGCTGCTTGACATCTCATAGGCAGTGGAGAAAGAAAGCTCTTTCTGGAGATGTTGGGCTCTCTCCACTGAGCATTATAGGAGCCTTGATAACAGTTTTTTAGATGGTTAAAGTGAGATGCAAGCAACCCATCTAAAATGACCAAGAAAGGAATCACATGAATTTGCACTAGGGAGAAGTAAGCTTTTCATTGCTTGAATTTCCTCAAAGGCATTTAAAGCTGTCGCTGCAACAGTACCAGCATGTTTGGACTGTGAGTCCAAAATAGCAAAATCTGATCTGACACTGTCTGTCCATTTCCTTGTTAACTGTATTAGATGCACAAGAGCATCTGCTTGATTTCTGCTCTGGTCGAGCAGCTCCTCTTTGGTTTCAARCAAAATGCTACATTATTTTGGAGCTTTTGTGGGGTGGGGGAGCTATACTGAAGGGAAGGAGAAATGGCACTTTACTATTGTTTTCTTAATAAGAGTGCAAATCCTGTTCTGCTCCTTATCTGATTTTGCGTGCCCTCTTCACACAAAATGCATGGACTTTGTCTTGATTTAGCAAAGCAATGAAGGAGAAGCAYGGTGCAAGAAAATCAGCAGTCATTCCAGAGTTTGTTTGCAATACTGAGCAGGGTCCCTGCAGTCAAATAGCAAATTCTTTCTTCCACCAGATGAGAATTTGGCTATGAAAACCAGCTGGAAAGAGTACTTCACCACCTCAGCTAGTACTGAGATCCCACATTTGCAAGGAAAGCTCTCCATAATCTCTGCTCTCTCAAAACATCTTCAGGATATTTCTGCTTACAGGTCCGATTCCTCGAGCAACAAAATAAAGTGCTGGAAACCAAGTGGAGCCTGCTTCAGGAGCAGGGGATGAAAACAGTTAGGAACAACTTGGAGCCGCTTTTTGAGACTTACATCAACAACCTCAGGATGCAGCTGAACAGTTTGCTGAGCGACAAGGGAAGGCTGGAGGGAGAGCTCGTCAACACACAGTACCTGGTTGAGGATTTCAAGAAGAAGTAAGTCTATTGAGCTAGCGGTCTACTTACCTAGGTAGGTGCAGCCTTTCTCCATTCAACATCCTTAAGCCAACTGGGGGATCCAGGAGAGTCTGGGACACAGGAGTTCCCGACAGTGAAGATTGTGACATTTTCTCAAGATAAACGGTAACGGAGTAACAAAATCCAAATACACAAACATTTAGGGAATAATTTAGAATATGATCAAAGACTTATTAACTAAATTACCTACTGAGAAAAAAAAAATTACATGGTAGGTCTGAGAGTTTCAGGACAGCATGCTTAATTTGCTTAAGACAGGCAGGAGGAGTATGACTGATGGCCGGAAATGGGAAAAAAAGAATAGATTCTTTAAAATTTTTTTGATGTACTTGTTTTAACTAGTTTAGCCTAGGAACATGCTCATGGTCTCTTATTCAGATGTTCTGTAGGAGAAAAGAATACTGTATGCAAAATGCTCTTAAGGAAGTTCATTCCAGCAAACTAAAATCACCTCCGTCTGTTGCTTGCCTAAACAAATGCTCCTTCTGCCTCCCTCCATTAGGTATGAAGATGAAATCAACAGGCGTACAGTTGCAGAGAATGAATTTGTGACACTCAAGAAGGTGAGAGCAAATTACAGAATACCATCTGATGACTATTTGTAGAGCTGTAATCACCTATTCATTCATATTCCAAAAGCTTTTTTTACGGTTTCTTCCCTGGACTGTTATTGCACAGATATGTGTGTTCCTGACTTGCTAATAAGAGTTTAAAACACATTGCTTAAATCTCTCGTCCTCCAGGATGTAGATGCTGCCTATATGAACAAGGTGGAACTACAAGCCAAGGTAGATGCACTGACTGAAGAAATTAATTTCCTGAGAGCCCTCTACGAAGCAGTGAGTACAACCACCTCCCAAGACATTTCAACCCTCAGTTAAGAGCTTCCCTACCTCCTTCCCTCTGAAAGCCTGTAATTTCTTCCCCCAGGAGATGCTAAATCCTTTACCTCTTTAGAGTTATACCAACCGTCTTAGCTGTTTAGATAACAATCTGTAGCCTCTCCCAGGTCTGCATGCTCATCTGAAAGGATGAAAAGGCATCTCTCAAGTGAATTAGCTCACCTAATCCCCTGTGCACTTTGCAGGAGCTGTCTCAGATGCAGACACAGATCTCTGACACCTCTGTCGTTCTCACCATGGACAACAACCGAAACCTGGACCTGGACAGCATCATCTCGGAGGTCAAAGCGCAGTACGAGGACATCGCCAACAGAAGCCGGGCTGAAGCAGAGTCCTGGTACCAAACCAAGGTGAAGAAACTGGGGGTTTCCGTGCTGTTATCTTCATGTCTTGTCTTGAACAGATAAAGACTGACTCTTCCAAGAAAACCTTCTCAAATATTGCATCTTGCACAGCAGCACTCCAGCTACTAGTCTGGGTTCAAGGAGGGACCCATGCTTTCAGGCACCTGGGTTACTCCAAAACCGATGGATTTTACCTTGGGTGATTGTTCCTCTCTCTGTGACAGTACGAAGAGCTGCAGGCTACGGCAGGCAGGCACGGGGACGACCTCCGTAACACCAAGCAGGAGATCTCCGAGCTCAACCGCCACGTCCAGCGGCTGCGGTCTGAAATCGACAGCGTGAAGAAACAGGTAAAAAGCAGCAAAACCCACACTTTCAACCAATTTACACCCTGACTGGCAAGGGAGAGGAAGGAAAACATCAGAGGCAATCTAGGCAAGTTCTGCTCAGTTTGATCCTTTTTCTCTCAAAAAGAGAACTGTCACTAAAAATGGTTAAGCTGATGGTGCTGGAATAAGACCTTGTGATTTCAGGGTAGATAAAGAGCAAGTCTAGGTCTTGTATGAGGAATTTGACCAGGGTTTCTTTTCTGTAGTGTGCAAATCTGAAAGCGGCCATCACGGATGCTGAGGAACGTGGGGAGCTGGCCCTCAAAGATGCCAAAGCCAAACTAGCCGAGCTGGAAGATGCTCTGCAACAGGCCAAGGCAGACCTGGCCCGGCAGCTCCGTGAGTACCAGGAGCTCATGAACGTCAAGCTGGCCCTGGACATCGAGATTGCGACCTACAGGAAGCTGCTGGAGGGAGAGGAGTGCAGGTGGGTGGTAAACACAATCCTTCTAATCCTGATGTTGGAGGAACAAAGCAATGAGAGCACTGGAGATGCTCAGCATTTCTGAAATGCTAAACAGGGCATTAGGGGGTGGAGAGGGGGGAAGACTCTCCTAGCTAATGGAAATAACATTGCGGGAAGCATCCTCGAATTATGCCAAGTTTTTATTTTTCTCCCCAAAGGTCTCTAGGAAATATACCCTATTTTTTTCACCCACTATCAACAGAATTCTTATCCTCTTACCTTGTTGTGTTCTGTCCCCTAACAGGCTGGCTGGAGATGGTGTCCCAGTGAATATCTGTAAGTCTCTAAAATATATGCAATTACTTTATTTAAGCATTAGTGTGTCTCTGCACCAAGAAGCCAATGCCCAGAGAAATTGAAAGCTTTTCCTCCTCCTTCTTGCAGCCGTGACCAGAACAACTGTGGGAACGGGATACGGAGGAGGAAGCAACCTCAGCATGGGAGGGGGAATCTGCAATATGGGGAACAGCTTCAGCTGTGGAAGCGGTCCCGGGGTTAGCAGCACCACCCTCGGAGGCGGCAGCAGCTCCAGCGTGAAGTTCGTCTCAACCTCTTCCACCAGAAGAAGTTACAGAAGCTAAAAGTTTCCTTTCAGATGCTTTCACTCGCCAGAAAACACCTTAACACTGGTCCTTTACTAAAGCATAGTTGGGGTCAACAGAATGAGGGCCACCTACACCCTATGTCTTATCGCACAGGAGCCTCACTTTAGGAACTCTCTCTCAGCTGTGTTGTCTAGCACGCGTCGTGTAGGGCTCTGCTATTGAACATGAGTCCAACTGTTTTAAATTTGCAACTTGCTTGTTACAGCTCAGCATTTTTTGGCCGGATTTTGTATATAAAATGTGTCCCATGACTATTTGTCTCTCTTCACTTTCTGGTGTTTGTCTAATAAAAATGCATGTGTAATTTATTCTATTTTGTGGACCTTTTAATTAAAGACATGGAACAGCAAATGCAAATGCAGATAACAAGCACTTTTCCTAGGGCCCTGCCCAGTTAAAGGCGCAGATTTTTGCTCCTCATTCACATTTCCTGAATCTCTCCATTAACAGCCAAAACACACAGGCACAGCATAGCACCAAAGGGAGGTTTGCTGTTGATTTCAATGTTCTCCCCACCATGCAAGTAAAACACCTGGAAGCTAAACACAGGGCATGCCAAGGCAAGAGTCGGGCACAGGGGAAAAGGTCTAAGAGTCATTTACTATGCAGCTTCCAGCCAATACAACATCCAACAGCCTGGCTCCCAGGGGGTACAAAGGGCAGTGCCAAGTGTGTGATGTACCTGCATAAACTTCTAACAATAGGGAACTAATTACTAGGGGAGTCAGAGCAACCATCCGACTTGTTCAAGTATATCAGTCCATCTCAAAACCCCTTTTACTTTGAGCTGTCTCACTKAAGCGTAGGTGCCAGCAGTGCAAACATCTGCCTGAGCGGGTTGAAAGCACTCCCTTTCTGTTCAGAGCACTGGCCACACTGTTTCAGGTGTTTATCTTGGGTCTTGATGCTGATGTTCCTCTCCTTTGACTATAAGCACGTGGAGGATCTGGTCCATGTGCATTCACATGCTACGTTGAATTAGATGTTGCTCATCCAATAGCTATAAAAAATATCCAAGAATGGGATACCTATTGGAGAGTGAAAGTCTTCAAGATCCAATGTTTCTTCACATTCCTAGAATACATTGGAGATGGGATCTTGTTTTGAGAAGGTGGAGAAAAACCAGAGGAGGTGGAGCAATTTTAGATGTGGTTCTGACTAATCGGGAGGAATTAATTGAGAAGTAAAAGCAGACCATCACCTGGCTGAAAGTTACAGAGTGACAGATCTCATTGCTGGAAGATCAGTTGAACAAATAGATGTGATTAGAAAAAAAGTCCCAAACCTCGCCCCATGTATTTCAGTAAGTTCAGGTAATGGGTAGAGCAGCACTTTTAGGAAAATACTTGAAGAGTTGGGAAATAGGGGGGAATTGGCAGTGCCTGAATGATAGACTGTATTTGGGTTTTCCTTCGAGACCAGCAGTTTCCCATAATTTTCCAGGATGCTCTGAACTCTGCATGTTCCTCTCTGTATCCCTCAGGAAAACTCCTTCCCAAAAACTTGCAGGCTTGGTTATAGGTCTGCTGCGGCTCTCCACTCCTGCTCCACCACCTCTCCCTGCTGAATACTCACAGCAGCTTCCTGGGAAGGAGCAATATCCTCACTCTGAACAGCAGCCTGGGCAAGGTTAAGTAATGGTCTTCCTCATTGCTGCCCAAACACTCTCTAACCAAAGAGGATATAATATATATAGCCAACAGGCACGTCAGATGGATGCCATCCATTGCATCAACACCTGGGTCATAACACAGAGATTACGAAGCCCTTCATGTAGCATGGGAAAGGCTGGGGCCAGAATATTTGTTCTCCCAAGGCATCCCTTTTTAAGCAAGATACAAAAAAATACCCTGGCAAAGGTTCGCATCTCTGGATACATGACCAATGTACAGCTGTCCTTGCTCCAGAGCAGGGCTCTGGTCACCATGTACGTAACCTTCTGCATCCAGTCCTGCTGGACAAGTTAAACAGATGTAGCAATGACCTGGGGCTTATATTTCAGTGGGAGAGGACAGCCCTCGTTAATTCTAGCACAGCCCAGATTAAAACCTTAGTCATAATGAAATGAGTGGTGCTTGCACTCAGGGGCTTGAATTTGCAATGCGTGGAGGGAACTGATTGCTAATTGCTACCCATAACATTTTTACAGAGTTCTTTAGGACAGTCGGTAGCTTAGTCACAGAAGCTCCTCTCCCTTAAAAACTGCTGCTTCTTGTAACACACAGTAGCTGAAACACTCCCGGAACAGTTATTTTAGCTTCATTCCAGGGTGTGTAATGGAAACACTAGAAGAATAGAGAGGAAAATAGAAAAGAAAAAAAAAAAAAAAGCATGGCTGAAAGGCAAAAAGAGATGATGGGCATCTACAAATTACCCTCCTGGGACCTTCTGGTCAAACTCACTTGACTGCCCGGCCTCCACATGTGAAATGGCAAGCACAAGCACACACTTGAAAGATGCATCTGCGAACACCTGCTCCGTACCCCGGTGCCTGCATGTGTCTTTTTAATGGCTGGGGAAAGCTACGACTTCCCAGCAACGCTCTGCAGGTGGGCTGCTACCTCCTCTGATGAGTAGGTGTTCAGCCTGGGCATGGGCATCCAAAAGAGGGGTCCATACTGGGACCGGTACTGTTTAATATCTTCATCAATGACATAGACAGTGGAATCGAGTGCACCCTCAGCAAGTTTGCAGATGACACCAAGCTGAGTGGCGCGGTCGACACGCCTGAGGGACGGGATGCCATCCACAGGGACCTGGACAAGCTTGAGAAGTGGGCCCGTGTGAACCTCATGAGGTTCAACAAGGCCAAGTGCAAGGTCCTGCACCTGGGTCAGGGCAACCCCTGGTATCAATACAGGCTGGGGGATGAAGGGATTGAGAGCAGCCCTGCAAGAAGGACTTGGGGGTACTGGGGGATGAAAAGCTGGACATGAGCCAGCACTGCACGCTCGCAGCCCAGAAGGCCAACCGTATCCTGGGCTGCATCAAAAGCAGCGTGGCCAGCAGGTCGAGGGAGGGGATTCTGCCCCTCTGCTCTGCTCTGGTGAGACCCCACCTGCAGTTCTGCGTCCAGCTCTGGAGCCCTCCGCACAAGACAGACATGGACCTGTTGGAGCGGGTCCAGAGGAGGGCCACGAAAATGATCAGGGGGATGGAATGCCTCTCCTATGAAGAAAGGCTGAGAGAGTTGGGGTTGTTCAGCCTAGAGAAGAGAAGGCTTCGGGGAGACCTTATTGCAGCCTATCAGTACTTAAAGGGGGCTTATAAGAAAGATGGCGGCAAACATTTTAGCAGGGCCTGTTGCGACAGGACAAGGGGGAATGGTTTTAAACTGGAAGAGGTGAGATTTAGACTAGATATAAGGAAGAAATTTTTTACAATGAGGGTGGTGAAACACTGGCACAGGTTGCCCAGAGAGGTGGTAGATGCCCCATGCCTGGAAACATTCAAGGTCAGGTTGGACGGGGCTCTGAGCAACCTGGTCCAGTTGAAGATGTCCCTGCTCGCTGCAGCGGGGTTGGACTGGATGACCTTTAAAGGTCCCTTCCAACCCAAACTATTCTATGATTCTATTCTATGAAGAGAGACATACCTTGGCAAACCCAAAGGGCCGCAGGGTCCGAGAGAAGCATGTCCATCCCTGGGCATCCAGACGAGACACTGGGAGTGACTTTCGAGCATCTTGCCTGCTCTAAGATAAGTGCCCATGCGTACAGTGCTACCACACAGCATGCACAGGGCAAGTCAAGACACCATATGTCTTTCACCAGAAAAATGCACTATTTGACTTTTCCTGGGTGCTATGCGGAATAAGAGTAAAGGGAGTTGACTGTGAACAATGTCGTAAGCCTGGATCCCAAGCACTGAATTTCCTTGTGAGTAAGAGATATCAGAGGGGGAAGACAACAGATGTGGGGAGGGCAGCCTGGGAACAGGCTTCACACCGTGTAGAGACAAGGTCACCCCATGAGTCAGGAAACAGCCCAAACATCTGTGAAGGTGAAGCCCTGAGAAATCGCCAACTCAGGTTTTGTGTCGTCACAGCCAACGGTAACTCCCTCCCAGGTCATATTCTGGTATTTCATCATTTGTTGTCAGTCTGAATCAGGATGAAACGTAGACACTTTTTGCAGAAAGAAAAGGTCTGAAAATACCATTCATAAAACGACCTTACATGTCCTTATCACTCCTCAGCTGGTTTTTGATAGCTGATGGTCCAAGACTTCCACTAATGCCCCATCACCATCCTGGCTTTCCCTCCATCACCTTTCTCCCTTCTGTATCAGTTCTGGTTTAAATGACTCTTGTTTGGGCATGAGAACAAGAGTCCAGAATTTCCGACAAGTCGGGGCCTGAGGTGCTGATGCCCCGCTGGGTTTTACTCAAAACCACAGCAGCAGGAAAACACAGACCCGCAATAACAGATTTCTCAGACCTTAGACCACTGCACCGTGAAATACTGCGCCTTTACGCAACAGAGGGATTGATTCATCCATGAAATAGAGATGAGCGAGCGCTTGCCCAACATGAGGAACCATCTACTGCAGAGGTGAAAGGTGGGAGTGGGAAAGAGATGGCTGTGAACAAGAGTTGAGCAGGCAGTATTTAGTGTTTTCTCAGATATTTCGACAGCCTGATCATGACCGTCATAAAAAAATGCAACTCCTGCACTTTGTGAGTACTTCATAGGTGCTTGTGCTCATGGTGAACTCACCGTCTGCTTTGCTGCTGGGTGTGCCGAGCCCAGTTAATCAGTAGGATGAGCACCATGCCAGACCCATCCCCAGCTAGTAAGGGTATAAAAGGGCCAGTCCCAGCCTGGGGGAACACAACTTCATCCTTCCTGCCTTCATCCACTTCCTTGCTGCTTTATTCTTTCTACTGCTCTCACCCTGCTCACATCAGCTGCCATGTCTCGCCAGTGCGCTGCAAGGAACCAGAGCAAAACTGGCTTCAGTGCTGCTTCTGCCTTCATCCCAAATGCCAGCAGCACCAGCTTCTGCTTACGTTCTGCATCCCAAGGTGGAACCTGCAGTACCACTGCTGGGTATGGAAGATTTGCTGGAGGTTTTGGAAGCAGGAGCCTCTACAGTCTTGGTGGATGCCAGAGGATCTCTGTAGCTGGAAGAGGTGGTGGCTTCTACGGACCTGCAGGTTTTGGTGCTGGCACTGGGATATCCTGTGGTTTTGGTGGTGCAGTTGGTGGTGCCTTTGGGTTTGGTAGTGGCATGGGTGGCCCTGGACTCCCTGCTGTCCCAGCTGGGGGCATCCATGAAGTCTCAGTCAACCAGAGCCTTCTGAAACCTCTCAACCTGGAGATTGACCCCAACATCCAGAGTATCCGTAAGGATGAGAAGGATCAGATTCAAACCCTCAATAATAAATTTGCCTCCTTCATCGACAAGGTGAGACATAAGATTTCTTGGTTATGCTGTGTTGATTCTTCAGTGGGGAAGCACAAACAAGGGCAAGTTATATCTTTATCAGCAATTTTGCTGCTCTTGTACTGCCATTTCTAGCATCAGCAGCCTGGGAATAAAACCTGAGGGGTTCCAGCTTTGAGACCATTCATCCCTCGCATTAATGCTGAGATGAGACCAGCCAACAGGGGGAAAATGGTGATACAGGATGTAAGGAAGCAGAATTTGCAAAGAGAGCAGGAATGTTAACATCAGATGTGCAATGCTTGCTTGCTTGTATAAATTGTCAGCTGTTCCCCAAGGGCTGAGAGCTCCCACCTTCCAGCAAGTGAATCCTTGCAGGATTGTACCTTGCCTCTCTAAGGAAAACCATCCTAAAATCACTGTTTCTGAAACGTCTCCTTCCTCTATCCAGGTCCGATTCCTTGAACAACAAAACAAGGTCCTGGAGACCAAGTGGGCCCTTCTGCAAGAACAGGGGAACAAAACAGTCAGAAACAACATTGAGCCCCTCTTCGAGACCTACATCAACAACCTCAGGAGACAGCTGAACAGCTTGCTGACAGACAAGGAGAACTTGGGAGGGGAGCTGAACAAGGTGCAAAGCCTGGCTGAGGAATTCAAGAACAAGTAAGTTGATCCATTTGTGGTCTGCCTGGAGAGCAGGGTGGGCTGTGACAGATGCCAGCTCTCTGTTGCTTCTGTGCAATCAAATAAGGAAAGAAGACTTTTTTGCTGATACAATCTTCTGAGTAGGCCCAGGTTAAGTTTAATATGAGACATATTCAGCCTTGCTTCCCCATGGCTGAAAGTCACAGGCAGAAAATTATAGGGCCAAAAGACCAAGGTACAAAACCGTACATAAAAAAAAAAATGAGAGGCTGGTCCTGAAAATATGAAATAACTTTTGTACAAGCCTAGACCAACCTTCCATTTCCGTCTCGCAGATACGAAGAGGAGATCAACAAGCACACAGCTGTTGAGAATGAATTTGTGATCCTGAAGAAGGTGGGTGCATGCATGCTGTGCCTCCCAGCCCTGCACGAGCATAGCAAGAAACACGTTGTCCAGCTTTTCCTCTGCTTCTCTGAAAACCGCTTCCTTTTTGTGATGTGTTTCCTCTTCTAGGAGGTGGACGCTGCCTATATGAACAAGACAGAGCTGCAAGCCAGGCTGGACTCCCTTATGGAGGAGATAGATTTCCTCAGAGCCCTCTACGAAGCCGTAAGCACCAGCATTTACCTCCTTCTCCCAGTTTCCAATGTCCTTGCCTTCCTCTCCCACTTCAGAGGTTCATGACTGATTATTTTCCACTCTGTTGCACTAAATAATTCAATGCTTTTTCCATTTCACCTGCTTTCTTAACCCTGCCTGAAACTGTCTTAGAAAAATCACTTTGTCTACCCAGGTCTACCCTCTAACTTGGGGGGTTTCCTCCCTCTGAGCAACGTTCGTGTCTCACACCTGCAACTCATCAAAATACCCCCTGCTTTTGCAGGAACTGTCTCAGATGCAGACCCAGATTGCCGACACCTCTGTCATCCTGACCATGGACAACAACCGCAGCCTGGACATGGACAGCATCATTGCAGAGGTCAAAGCGCAGTACGAGGACATTGCCAACCGGAGCCGGGCGGAGGCTGAGTCTTGGTATCAGTCCAGGGTGAGTGCCTAGGAAGGCTTCTGCAATGGGAAAACCACACTCCCTCCCCCAAATCCCCACAGGGAGGTGGGTCCCACTGTGATTTTTATAACACAGGATGTCTTCAGATTTAATAATCCTATAAATTTTGGAAGTGCTAATTTGGGATTGAGAACATACGCATACTTCTGAGTGCAAACACCCATATACCCACATTCTGCTTGGCTCTAAACCCAACATATTTTACCTTGACTGGTTGTTCCTCTCTCTGAGACAGTATGAAGAGCTGCAGGCTACGGCAGGCAGGCACGGGGACGACCTCCGTAATACCAAGCAGGAGATCTCCGAGCTCAACCGCCACGTCCAGCGGCTGAGGTCTGAAATCGACAGCGTGAAGAAACAGGTAAAGCAGCATAAATGCGTAAGACTTAACTCTTGCTGTGGTCTAACCTCTCAGTTGTCCAGCCAACTCCAGGGTATAAAAATAAATGCATCTCAGTGAGTTCTGCTAAACCAGGAATGAATATGACAGCATTTATCTCAGTGCAGTAACATCACTAAGAATAACTTAATGCAATATTAGCAAACCTAAGGAGATGTTAAGAGGTGTGGAGTTAGATTAAATCCAGGTTGTGACCTGGCTCAGAACACGGATCAATTCAATGATTGTTAAGATCACACCTACAGATGTTAACCCAAAGTCTTCTTCATCTAGACCAGGCATCATGACCTCAGGGTACAAAGAACTGGTCTATGCTCTAGATAAGGAATGCGACCACTATTTTTCCTCCACAGTGCGCCAGTTTGCAGACAGCCATTGTGGATGCTGAGCAGCGCGGAGAGATGGCCGTCAAGGATGCCAGGGCAAAACTGGCCGAGCTAGAGACAGCTCTGCAGAAGGCCAAGACAGACCTCGCCCGGCAGCTTCGTGAGTACCAGGAGCTTATGAACGTCAAGCTGGCCCTGGACATCGAGATTGCGACCTACAGGAAGCTGCTGGAGGGAGAGGAGTGCAGGTGGGTGCAATTTTATATCCCAATTTCCAAAGGGGCAATGGAGTCGCAGACCCTTGTCAGGTTTAGACTTCCCACATTCAGAAGACCTGAAACGTGTTTAAAGGCAAGCAATTGCCCATGAAGATGAGCTATTTGGGAAGATGGTAGCCTTTTGCACAAACTTTCCAACTTCCACCAAAAATATTCCAAGGAAATTCTCTTGCCTTTTCAACCAGCTCCTGTTCATGGGTTCCCCTTGAACTCTTACTGGCTCATTTTGCTCCCTAACAGGCTCTCTGGAGAAGGCGCCAGCGCAGTGAATATCTGTAAGTAACTTTTAAAGATAGTTTGGCAACTTTTACATTTGTCTCCCTGCCACTCAGAGCCCACTGTTTGTGGATGCCTCTAAAGAGGGGGTTTTCCTCTTGCAGCTGTGACCAGAACTGCTGTAGGAACGGGATATGGAAGTGGAAACTGTCTCAGCTTCGGAGGCAGCAGTGGTGTTGGAGGTGGGGTCTGTGCTGGAGGAATGGGCTTCAGCTCTGGAAGCGGACAAGGCACAGATGGGTCATGTGTGGCCGGTGGAAGCAGTTCCAGCATGAAGTATGTCTCCACCACCTCTTCAACCAAAAGATGCTATTAAAGTCAGACATCAGCACTGTTAGCTAGTGTGTGCCAAGTTTCCTCTCGTATCGTGTGCAATCCTTACCCCGTTACTTGCAAAAGATTTGGAAGTCAAAGCTGTCCTTATTTATATAAAACATGCCATGCTCCTGTTTGTTCTTTGACTCTTTGAAATCCTCATTTCCCAGTGTTTGTCTAATAAAAGGCACACAGAATTAATTCTGTTGCATCCTCCTTTTAATTCCAATTACTTTATAGGACCTTGGGGAAAACAGTGGTTGACATAGCAGAGTAGAGCTGAAGGTAAACAAAAGTCATACACACAAGAGTTGAGACCTTTCCCTTCTCTGCGCTCACTGCAACTCCATGGACACCTCTCATATCCAACAGGAATAGAGCAGTTGGATGTTCCATTCCCATTTGYGTGCGCAACGTTTTTAGCATCAGTATCTTCCACAGGATGGGAAAATATCTACTCTTCCTAATAGGCACTAGAGAAAACATCTTTCTATCTTAGTTTCTACATTACGGCATCTCAGCATTTTCATGCCACCTTGATCATGCCCAACCCCTGTAATCTTTCAAGGTTTTATGTGATGAGTCATGTAGGGATATAAATCTAGTTCTTCCCAAGAAAGCAAGTACTTCAGCTCACGCTGTTCTGTACATGCACTAGCTGCAGGGGCTAATAAAATGCTGTCACTGCCATTACCTTAATTAGAAATGGAAAAGACCCATTAAACCCCCAAACTCACCCTCTTCRGGAAGAATAATGTCCCCAGACATAGGCTGTGAGATAGTTAAAGACCCTGAGGGTAAGGTAGGTTTAGTTCCCCTTCTCTGATCTCCTAAACAGCAGTAACGAGAGACAAACTACAAAAGCACCAAAGCTCATATTAAGAAAAAAAAAAAAAACAACCATGCTGCGATTACCACAGCAGATTGTGCTGGTTCAGTCTCTGACACAACCCTGCCGAGTGACTAAAGCACTAGAGGTAAACGTGATGCACATTAAGTGCATGCTGACACCTAGCCTAAAGAGAAGGCGATATAATAAAACCCAGCTTTTCATTAATCCTCTAGATCTAAGCACAATAACACACTACCGGAAAGGAAATGGCTCGTCCTCTTCAACACCTGCCCATCTTTCTCTGGCATCTCTGGACCGTATTTCCACTGACACCAGCAGAACTGGTATTTGGTTTGTTATTTAAACACTGTCCAGCATCAAACAGCCATCTGATGACCTGGACTTTTACAAGTCAGGCTGTTTTCTCTCTGGGSGACCATGTACTTTTAGCTATCTCATCATTCAGCATTTTGGCTAAGCAAAACATCCAGGCTCTCTTTGTAGCCAACAGAAAGGCACAGGTGCCTCCCAAATTATCATCTTTACCAGAAGTACCTCTGYGCAGATGAAGTGTTGCCTGTAAAGATGAGGAGTGCAGACCAAGACATCTAACTTCTTACCTAGACCAGGACAGGTTGCTCCTACCCCAAGACAGCTGGCAATCGGGGAGCAAAGTCAGTTTTTTCTTTAGCAAAGCATGTCAAACTGGCATTTTCAACACCTCTAGATTCCCTCTTGTGGCAACTTCAGTCCCATCAGCTTTAAACTAAATGGGCACTGACACCATTAACCAAGTTAAAAGCAAGCCCAAAGGGAACTTCCGGACATAAATATTTTTTTTTTTCCCCACCAGTAATCCCCGTTCTGAAAAATACAGGTTAGAAAATTTGGTTAGTTTTATGAGCCTGAAGGTTGCCAGCCCATTGCATTAGCGAGTCTGGTGATTAACGGGTTGGGAAAGGCAGCCACGTGCCAGCATACCAAACCGATGAGCTCAGTCAACTGAGCTGCRGTCCTCTGCGGACAAGCCCAGCTCTCCAAAAGGATAAAAGGCAGAGGGGACTCCCGATCCAAACTCCCCAAAATTTCTACTCATCTGCCATCTCACCTCACTGTCCTCTGCTCTCACCACCGGTGAACGATTGCACAGGAGTCAGTCGGCATTAGGTCAGGAGGACTGACTAAGAGTTTCAGTACTGCTTCTGCCGCTATGCCTGTTAACCGAAGCAGYTTCAGCTCCATGTCCATGTCCCGCAGCAGTGGTGGAGGTGTGGGATGGATCAGCGGTGATTTTGGCAGCAGGAGCCTTCACAGTCTAGGGACAAGCAAGAGGATTTCCATGAGCGGAGGGTATTGTTCTGCCAGACCAGGATACAGTTATGGGTCAGGTCATGGGGGGTTGGCATATAGAGTTGGTGGAGCTGGGTTTGGGTTTGGAGGAGGATGTGGCCCTGGAGGTATTCAAGAGGTCACAGTCAACCAACACCTCTTGGTACCTCTTAACTTGGAGATTGACCCCAACATGCAGAGAGTGCGGCAGGAGGAGAAGGACCAGATCAAATCCCTCAACAACAAATTTGCCTCCTTCATCGACAAGGTAAGACATGTTCCACTTCATCCAGCCTGGCATGTTTGTCATTGCCTGTATAGTAGGATCAGAATTGCTCTCAACATTATACATTTACTTCTAAATCCTTAACGCACAGAGTTAAGGATTTTGTTCAGCTTGTTACCTCCATACCCAGACTGTCTATACAGCTCATTTTGTCAGAGCTCCACAGACAGTCTAGATATGGTGCAAATTATTTTTCCAGTTTTTTTTGCAGTTGAATATTGCTCCTGGTTTCCAAATCTTCCTACCAATGATCTTTTGATGACATGCCCATCTAAAGCCCACTTTAAATTACATAAAACAAAACCCCCCTCACATTAAAGTCCCCATCTCATGAAAAGTGAGGCAGGTTTGAGTTGATGATCCCAAATGATTTAAATTGTTCTGATGGGTTTCAGGTGCGGTTCCTGGAGCAACAAAATAAAGTACTGGAGATGAAATGGAGCCTCTTGAAAGACCAAAAAATAGTGAAAAATAACCTTGAACCTATGTTTGACGCGTACATCAGCAGCATGAGGAGACAGCTCGAGGCTCTAGGAGGGGATAGGTTGCGGCTCAGCTCAGAGCTGAAGGCTATGCAGGATGCTGTTGAAGACTTCAAGATCAGGTAAGCCAGACACACAGAGAAAGAAACCTGTCCGGTTTTTCTTCACTCTATCTTCCTGGATGAGCTAAAAGACCCAAGGCAACCCCAAAACTGTGAGACCTCATAAAGGACTAAAGTGACTCAGTTCCCCTCACTTTAGCTGCTGTATAAATGTCAGCAGCAGCACTCTACCCATTGCAAGACATAGGCAATTTTTTTGCAGGGACAGGTGAACTTTTTAAATGTTGCAAAAGGCTCAGATGGTCAGACATCCACAGGAGTTCAGGAGCAGCTTCTCAAAAGCTTAGTCTGTCCAGAGCTTAGGCTTTCCAAATGATTTCAGCTCCTGTGTAGTCATTTTAATACAGACCAGGATGAAACCTGAATCTCAACAAGACTATTGTGCACTCTGAACACTCACATTTCTTACTGATGTGGGTGCCTTCTCCAGGAGAGAAAAAGAAAGATTAATTTTAAGTGTGTGCTTAAGTGTTGTTGTTTTGTTTTTTTCTTTCTTTTTTTTTTTTTTTTTTTTTTTTTTTTTTTTTTTTTTCCCTTAATATCAATGTATTGGATAGTTTTAGCACTTCTGAAAGTCAAGAGTTAGCTTCCACCCCATGGAAAGTCACTGAAATCTTGGGCAAGGGTTTCAGCTCAGCTCATTAACTCTTTAGGCTGTTAGGAGGAGGTGTTCCCTCTCTCATCCACTCTTTGCACTTTGCAAAAACATCTATCAAGCGTTAGTGTCTGCTACCATGCCCACGAGGGATACACTGCTTAATGGATGTGAATAAGTAAGGAGCTTAAATTGTCAATCTGGAACCAGAAAAACGAGAGAAGAGAGCTAGGTGCAGGCTGCAATTCAAAACAAGGACACGCGCATTCTGCCAAAAACCCTCTGCTCTCCCTTTCTTGGGAGCTCATGTGTCTGACACTTTCTGCCACCTTTACCAACAGTGCCTCTAGCCCAGAAGTAGCATCGGAACAGAAACGACTGCCTTGGGGAAGAGAAATCATCATCCATGGTCTACTTGAGACTTCTTTTTTATGGTTCTCTGTGCCTTCAGAAAAGAAACGTTTAACAGAGAAAAAAATCTGTCCTGTGTCAGTTTGGCCATGTAAGACCTCAGGGTCTGCTACAAATCAGCCATCCGGATTTCCTTAATTCATTTTAGGATGGGACACATGACATTCCAGAGATAAATATCTTTCTCCATCAACTACAGAAGAAACCCCAAAGAACAGAGCTTAGCCAAAATAGCAAAGTTCCAGGTAGCTGACTTGAGATGAATCCCAGCTGTAAGCACAATACTGCTATTGATTAGCTGGGTCAGAGAGTGTCCTTCTTCTGTTCTCATCACAGGTCCATGGTGAAAGCAATTTTAAATTTTGAAAAGCGATGTCTAACAACATTAGCACAGTCTGGAGCAGCAACGGAGCAACAGAGATTGCTCAGCTGAGAAAAGACCCTTGGCTGCGCCATGACTTCAGACAAGAAATCCTTTGACAACCAAAGGTCACATCATCAAAGAGGTTCAGACTTTAATACTCTGCCTGCCTCTGATATAAAGTGGCAAATATTCCTTCTGGCTCCAGATCAGGGAATCTTTGGGCAAAAGCTCAATTACATCATACACATTGCTGGGCAGGGACCATCATCTTGCATTGTGGCAACAATGCCAACACCTACCAAAAGGACGTCACTGCTTCCGTCCCCATTTCCTAGGAATTTGTTCTTCTTGCCTTTATTTATTTTAAACTTTGTGGATCCCAAAGTATTCTTCTTAATGCTTTACTCTTCTGAGTCAAATACTAATCCATACGGCAATTAGAAATTAGACATATGCCAAATCAGTTTTCCTCTTCTACGTGGCTAAGGGCTAAGAGACCCACAAATCTATATACAGGCTAGGACTTTGCTTAATGGAAATGATTTTAAGGGTTGGATATTCCTGATGTGAAGAAATCTTCCCCCATGAAAGGGTCATGAAAGGCTAATGTTTTATTAGCTGCACGGACTCCTTCCTTTGAACTCCTGTCTTTCATCTCCCCCATTTAATCATTTCATTTGAGCTGGGCATCAGTCCATGGCTATTGCTAGTTTTTATTCTTTCCCAAGAGTGGGACTGCGTGCTGCTGCTGATACAGACCCTGGCTTTCCTTGCCCAGGCCATCATCCTCCCTCCTCCCCGGCCATCCCCAGCCCTCCCGAAGCCACCGCGGGAGCTGGCGTCAGAGATCCCGGCTCTTCTGACTAACCCAGGTGTGGCGGCAATGAGCTCAGCTACGGCTCCACCCAGCCCTGCTGGCCTGAGAAAATTTAGAGAGTACAAGGCTCCCATTCACAGCGAAAACTTCTGGGAGGATAAAACGTGCCTTTAATGAAGGCCTGCAGCTTTTCTAGATGGCCTCCTCCCACCACCTAGCCCAAGGGTGCTGTCTTTCTATCATAATAGGTGAGATATATATATCTAATAATGCTACGTATAATGTATGCACTGACATTGCAAGGACATAGCATTGTTAGGTAGCTATTTTTGTTGTTTCTTCCAAAGATCTATGCATCAGTGGTAAATGCCTCTGGGAACAGACTCTTTAGTCTCTCCTCAAGCACCCTGCAATGAATGCAATTTCCATACGCCCATGGTGGTCGGGGTGGGTTGCAGTATGGAAGCTGTAAAGGGATGCTCATCTCCCCTTCCCAACAGGTACGAAGAGGAGATCAACAAGCGCACGACTGCAGAGAATGACTTTGTTTTGCTCAAGAAGGTGAGGCGCCAACAACAAAGAAGGGACACACTTTTTAAAGGCAAAACGCATTTGAATGCAAATAACCCTTTTCATCCAGCAGTGCCAAGCTGGGCAAAGCACTTAGCAAACGTGTAGTCATCCCTCCTCGAAGCAGAAACACCCAATTGTGCCAGTGTGTCAGTCCTTGGCAATAGCTTGTTCTTGTTTTAGGCCCCTCATCCAAAATTCAGGTGAGTCCTAGTCCCCCAGGTACCAGATCAGATCTGGGTCATCCATACCTTGGAGTCACTCCACTAGATGCTCTGCCACTTCTGCAGCCTTTCTGTATCCAATCCCACCCTCCACAGCCCCCCTGGTCCCACCTGCAGGAGACACAGTAAGAAATTTACACTATTTCAAGCATCGTCCAAAATATCTGTCTGTGCACTGGCAAAAAAAGGGAAATTCAGTGGCTTCTGACATGTCAAAAATTGCTTAGATCTACGGACATCATCCCTTCCTCCCTCCCCCAAAAAAAAGGTGGAGGGAAGAAACCAGTTCACTCGTGGCTCTGTCTAAAGGCACAGAGGTCAAGAAAGTCTTCAGTTCTGGTTTGTCTCCAAAGGTTCATATTAAATGACAACTGATCTTTGTACAAGGATGCAGATAGGCAAGGTTTGGTTCACTACCTCTGTTGTCATGGTTCCAGGATGCAGATGCCGCCTATGTGAACAAGGTGGACCTGGGGACCAAGGTGGATGCACTGACAGATGAGATTAACTTCCTGCGAGCCCTCTACGAAGCAGTAAGAATCTCCCAAATTTCCCAGTTCTGCTATTTCCCCCTTTTCCTGGTACCAACAGGATCGAACCAGCCTGAGAGCGCTGTTCGGAGCTGCAGTTCCTCCCCATTCCTACCCCTCTACCAAACATCATCTCTGGGACAAGCACAACAGTGAAACATTTGGGACTGAGAATGAATTTGACTTACAGGAGCTGTCTCAGATGCAGTCACAGATCTCCGACACCTCCGTGGTCCTATCCATGGACAACAACCGAAACCTGGACCTGAACAGCATCATTGCAGAGGTCAAAGCGCAGTACGAGGACATCGCTAACCGGAGTCGGGCAGAGGCCGAGTCCTGGTACCAGAGCAAGGTGAGGATGTGAAAATTAACCGGGTGAGCTAGGAAAATTTTTGTTCAGCACTTCCCAAAGGATATTTTATACTGGAGAGTGCAAGCAGAGAGGACAGGGGAGTAGGGTGTAAAATCAAGTTGATTTGGATAGGAATTCGTTTCGTTTCTTGGACATGTGAAAATGCCATTTTGACAACGAGAGATAGAGGAGCATAAGGAGATAGAGGGAGGAAGGAAAGACACTAAAGCTCATGAGGAAGAGCTTGGATTGAGTACAGAAAGAGACAGAAGACCCAGTCAAGAGAGGATCAGAGCAGGGTCAATCTCTACCAATGAGTTCAAGCTCCTGCCCAGATCTGACTGTGCCCTGGTGTCTCATCTCCCTGCCCATCTCAGTATGAGGAGCTGCAGCTCACGGCTGGCCGGCACGGGGACGACCTCCACAACACCAAGATGGAGATCTCCGAGATGAACCGAATGATCCAGCGGCTCCACTCGGAAATTGATAGTGTAAAGAAACAGGTATGGTGCACAGGACTTCTCCAAACATGGGGGCACCTCCATCTCCACTACCTTGCTGTACCCTTGCAAGGATGCCTGGAAATCGGGGTCCAAACCCACTGAGCAGTCACCAGACCTATTTCCACTTCTTGCAGTGTGCCAGTTTGCAAACGGTCATTGCAGATGCTGAGCAGCGTGGGGAGATGGCTGTCAAGGATGCCAGGGCAAAACTAGCTGGCCTAGAAGATGCTCTGCAGAAAGCCAAGGCAGACCTTGCCCGGCAGCTCCGTGAGTACCAGGAGCTCATGAACGTCAAGCTGGCCCTGGACATCGAGATTGCCACCTACAGGAAGCTGCTGGAGGGCGAGGAGAGCAGGTGGGTGGCTCCCCCTGCAAACCAAATAATGTCCAAACCCATAGATGTTTTCACATTTGCCTTGCAACAAGAGAGGGAAGGGCCACAAAAACTTGCAGAGAAAACACCCCCCTATCCTACGCAGTTACAGGTGTTATTCCAATTCCTGTTGGACACTCATCATCAGACCTTAACACCCCAGACCAGTCTGTTATCCAATGTCCCTGGTGCCAAACTGTTGCTTGAAATTGTCCTAAATAACAAGCCCTTCCTTCTCTGCCCTCTCTTTCTTCCAGGCTGGCTGGAGAAGGCGTTGGTGCAGTGAATATTTGTAAGTAATCTGGCTCTTAAGCAATAGATTGAGTATTCATTGAGTTATTCCTTAAATGTACCTGGAACTGAGGATAAGACAATGAAAATGAGCTATGCAGCTAATAGTTACCAGCACAAAAATGGAGTATACTTAGGGTTTTACAGTGCTCTGTGGGACTSGAGAGGCTAAAGAGCCTGATAAATCATTTCTCTGACCAGCTCTGAACTTGAAACATTTTGTACATTGAGACTGTCCCTAGGAGACTCAGATGTCTAAGGCCTGCTCTGCTACAGGATAGGAAGAAAAGCCAGAGAATAAGATGTGTGAAATACAGGCAGTGGTAGACTGTCCAAGAAAAACCATGAATGTGTGAAACTGAAGGTTGAAATTCCTTCGTACTATTCCAAACAAACTAACCCTCTGCCCATGGTTTCCCATCACAGCCGTGGTCTCATCTGGGAGCAGCTACGGAGGTGGGAACACACTGGGGCTGGGGTCAGGCTTCAGCAACAGGCTCAGCATGGGGGGAAGTGGTGCCAGCTCCAGCAGTGGGAGCTGCCTGGCCGGGGGATTCAGCTCTGGCCTGGGAAGCAGCTCAAGCATGAGGTTTGTATCGAAAAGCACCACCAAGAAGAGCTATCGGAGCTAAGTCGTGGCGGCACCCGCTCATCTGGAGCAGAAGAGGTTGAGCACCACCTCCTGCTGCCAGCACAAAGCCTATTAACACCATCCAAAGAGCCACGCTTATCACCTTCCCATGAGGGGAAAACATATTCCCAGCGCTACTTATTGGCTTGGGAGAGATGCCTCTCCAAGTCCAATTAATTCCTCTGCATAAAGCCTCACCCAGCTGACCAGAAGCCCAGCACTGCTTGACAATGAGTAATCAGCCTTCCCATTAACGGGTGCCAGCGTTAGAGCTCAGCTTGCAGCTTCCCAGGGCTCCCTTTTGCTCCAGTGCCCTGGTGCAAATCCAGAGAAGATGCAGGACGTGGATTTATACCAGTGTACATGAAAGCAGACCGTGTCCCTTCATCCACTTAAGATAGAAAGCAGGAGGTGCGTTGAGACCACAGTCTCTTGTGCTCCCTCCTAATCAACCCTGCTCCCCACTGCTAGGCTTGCTCTCCCCAAAGCCTTGAAGAACTGAAAACAAAGCGTCTTTCAATATAGAGGCAGTTGCTCTGTTCCCAATTCCTCTTGCGTTGCTGTCATTTCACTCCAGGGCTCTCTAGCTCTACCTACATCCAAAAATGCAGCCTTCATTTTCCATAGGTGAAAGGGGTTGGCTTTCTATAATGTCTAATTCTTCCACCCAGTACGTATAATTTAAGCCAAAAGATCGCATAACCTACAGGTTGCTAGACCTTGTCTCAGCAGCAAACCATTCTCCTTTCCACCAGCCAGAGTGAGCATAAAGTAGAGACGGGTTAAAAATACAGGAAAAATAAAAAGGAGGAACAGCAGGCTTCGGTAACATAGATTTTACATAACCTGGAAAAACATCCCTGTTTTAGTGCCTTTGTTCTTAGCTTGTTTTTTTTTTTTTTGGTGTGTGGGTTTTTTTGTT